>CM021103.1:363796592-364068325 GCA_007115665.2 Sequoiadendron giganteum
TTCTTCAACCTTTCTTCTTCTAATCTTCTTTTCTCCAGCTCTTGGTTTCCTTCTTCCTCTAATGCCTTAAGTTTTTCTGCATCTTCCTTTTCCTTTTGTTTCTTCTTGATCATTTCTTCGGAATCTTTCTCTTTTTGCACTCGTTTTGCTTCCTCTTTCTCTTTATGAGCTTCTTCAGCAAGCTTCAACTTAGCCACAAGAACTTCTCTCTCTCTTCGATGTCTTGCCTTTTCTTCCTCAAGATCATGGATTTTCTGTATTAACTCCAATTTATTATTCTCTTCCTTGACCCTGAGCTCCTGCTCCTTTTGCCTCTATTGCTTCTCTATTTCATCAGCTTTTAGCTTAGCTTCCATTTGTTGCTGCTAAAGTAATGCATCATCTTGTATCTTGGCATCAATTAACTTTTATTTCTCTATTGTTGCAGCATGTGCTTGATCATTGGCAGCCTTCTTGGCCTCTTCAAATAGTGCCCACTGATCCTCCTTTGTCAACACCTATTCAGTATCCTCCTCTAGAGGCATATTTTCTTGTTCATCTTTCTCTGACAGAGTCTCATCAGAGTTTGTTCTAATGTCATGAATTTCTACCTCTACTCCTTTTCCCTTCATGGATTCAACAATATCATGAAGAGTCCCTTTTTTCACTCCTTCATCTTGTTTCTTTGTAAGTGGGACTTGAGTAAAGGATTCACCTAATGCAGGTGTTGAAACCACAGGTCCTACTTGGGCATCTCCTTCTTGTTTCTTTGGTTCATCTTGAGCTATTGCTTCAAGCTCAATCTCTTCAATGTCTGGAGGGAAGAATTCCAAGGGCTCCTTGGAAGGAAATTTCCTCTTGATTCTTTTGTATCCCTTCCCCTTCTTAGGAGTTGGTTCCTAAGGAGTTTTGGTTCTTAGAACAACCCAATGAATACTTCTATCCAAAACTAGCCTCCCTATTTGCTTTATTTCAATGATCTCCTCACCATCCCAGTCCACCGGATCCAAACTTTTAGTGCCAATATTTAATGCTTTATATGATGGATCTAATACCACTCCATCATCTACTAATGCATCAAGGATATCATCTTTGATCCCAAGCTCTACTATGAGTGAGACCTCTCATAATTCTTCTTCCTGAGGTCATACTCATCTTGAAGGTCACTCCAGAAATCTTCCAACAAATTGAAATGTTTATCAAAAATAGAAGGCAGCAAGGCATTCATTTTCTTCCTTGGGTCAAAGTACTTCCGAGCTGTGTACAAACCTAGTTTCAGATGTATCAACTCACTGCACACTACCTTAGCTCCTACCAGATGTTGACAGTTGTATTCACCCAATTGCATGGGGAACTTATGAAATCCTATTTTGTGCTTCAATCCAAACCGGGCATTGACCCCCGAAGCTTGATATACAAATTCCATTAGAACTATCCTATTGCTACAACATCTTGGCAGAAAATGTGGATGACCTTCAAATCTAGCCAGCCTGAAGTATGTGAACTTGGGGTATTGGATATACCAACATCCCCATTCCATGATAAACACCATAGCTTCTTGACTCAGTCTATATCTTGCATCTTCATTAAGCCGGTTAATGATTACATATAGAAAGGCATCATTAACCCTTCTAAGTTGTGTTTCAGATACTTGTAGAGATAACTGATCATAATGGTCCTACACTTTCCTTTCTCCATTTGCCTCTCCCAATATCCCCTCTCCTTAAACGTGGAAATATACCTCCTCTAGTTCTTGCATAAACAACATAAGAAGTCATAAAGAAGCATTTGGTTTCCCTTATACTTGTTAATTGGTCATGAATAGCATCAAAGACAACCATTGGCCAATCAAACTATTGTTTTCCATTAAAGATGGTCTGAATGAAGGGAAACATCCACTCCTTGAAGTGAAATGCATCCCTCTTCTCAAATACTCTAGACAACATCATGATCAAGTCCGATACTTCTTTGTAGAATTTTGTCCTCTTTGGTTGATCATGGAGTTTGGTCAGAGACTTCTTCTCTGTTCAAAACCATTTTTTGTTCAAGTAAGCTTTATTGGCCCCCTTGTATTTGCTATATTTCTCTAAAGCTTTTTCCTCCTTTTACTATACCAGGTTCTTTGGATCAAGGACACTAAACATAGTTTGAAACATTTGAGGAGTTAAATCAATAATAACATTGTCCTGTGCATCCATACACTGCCTAGTGGCTAGATTGTAAGCACCTGCTACTGTCATAATCAACTCCGGGCACTGGACAGATAGAGGAAATAAGGTGATATGAGCCAAACCAGACTCAACAATTCTTTGAGTTCTCCCTGTTATATCTTCAGCGAATGTTTATGAATACAGCTCCTCTAAATTGTATGGGCCTAGATTGGTTTCGGTTATATCAAACCAATTCGATTCCACCTTGCTTGTAGTGACAACAGGACCCCTATGATTATACCTCAAAGTATAAGGTAGATGCTCCGGCTTTATCTTCTTAGGCTTAGCTGCTACCTTTGATGTTTCTGTAGGTTGATTCCTTTGGGAGACTTCTCTTGATACTCCTAACATCCTTTATCTTTCCTGTAACAAAAATGCCAATTAGATCCTTCAATAAATATCACAAAATATGCTTTAAAACCTTACCCTATATATATATATATATATATATATATATATATATATATATATATATATATATATATATATATATCGGAGGCGGAACCAAACATGAAATTTTTAAACAATCTCTTTCAAAACACCGTTGGGCTCAGAGCCAAAACCGTTATTGAGATTACAATAATAACAAGCGGGCTTAGAGATGGAACCGGCATGGTGATCGAAACCGGAACTAGAATGGAAATTAATTTGGTTTCTTTCAGATTTTCTAATCTCATATTCAATTTTGGTTCCACTTCAGCTTCCGCCTAGGTTATCATTATTTTGAAAGAAGGCTTCTCACTATAAGCAGATTCGGAGATGGAATAGAAATGGAATCAATACCTATTGGAAAACATGGCTCAACGTATAGCTTCATTTTGATTCTGCTTCCGCCTAAAATGATCATGATGTCATAAGTGTTTTTAACAGTTTAATGCATAACTTCATCATTAAGGACAAGGTCATATTAAAATGAAAAGGGGCTTAAATATAACATGATAAGACCATCCCCATATGACCAAGAGGTGATTGTACTTTCTAGGGCATCATACTTAAATTAAAATACGAACACATAAATGCACCAAGAAACCCTAAACTAAAAACCCATGATTACAAACAACCAGGGCACGAATTTAACCCTATTTAAACTAACCAAATTGAATGCGCAATAGATTTCTTAAGTAAAAACAACCATCTACCAAACCCTTCTCACTGTAAAAACCGAAATTAACCTATGCATTTAAAAATTAGGGCACCACGACTCGGTCATGGCTAAAACGTGAAAACGACGACGTCTAAATAAACCGACAAGAAACAAAACTATAAAAGCAATACAAAAATAAGCATAACTTTAGCAAAAATGAAACAAACCAAAACCATACAAACTTACAGAGGAATTCGCACAAAACCAACAATCCAAGAAGAATAGAAATGGAAAGCATAAAATAAAAAGAAGAACGAAAATAGAAAACCCTACCTCGAACGCAAATAAATAGTCTAACTTCCTGAAGAAATTTGTAAGCAACTATCTCTCTTTTGATTGATTCACTCACACAAAAGCTTCACTGCAACTCTGGTTCGCTCTTCTATCTCTTAATAATAATGATGATAACTATGCGTTAATCCCTAATTAAGACAAAAATTAGCAGTTTCACGCATGCATGGCACCTGTCATTAATGCAAGAAATGCAGTAGAGTGGAGTCAAAACTGTAGAGGGAACTAGCACATCACTGCAATGCGACTTCAGTAAAAGTCAACGACAAAAACTGGCGGGAGTGGAATCTGAATGAAAACCGCTTTGGAAACTTGAGTAATTTCCCTACTTGGTTCTTGTTCTGCGTCCGGCTCCACCATCAAAGAATAAAACAAAACCAAACACAAAAATAAAACAAAAAGACCGAAATAAGAAAACTTAACATACAAAACCTAGTTTAAAACGAAAGACCAAAAAGTGGAGGCGGAGGCGGAACGAGATTTGATTTTGAAATTTTGAATAAATACCAACTTAACTTCCACTCTGGCTTCGGCTTCGACAAATACAAACCAAAAATTTCAAAAGAAAGACTGTTGAGATGGGGATCGAAACGAGTTTTAAAAGAAGTTTCAAAACCCGATTCAGTTCCAGTTCTAGTTCCGATAAAATGAGCCAAAGAAAAAAAAAATGTTGGAAAAGAAAGACTCCAAACTTTGTTTGAAAACCAACCAAGGATAAAAACATAAAGGGGGACCCATTTTGACCAAGGAAAAAGATGGGTTGGTTATGCAAGGCATAACAAATGGTGACTCGGCTGGGAAAATGGTTTACCCATTTTCAAGACACCCAAGAAAAATTTCAGTCACCGAAAAACTACCTGGCTTATGAAACACATTAACTTGAATAAGATCGTATATAAAATAGGATAAGTTTGAGATGGAATCTCAAATGTATGTCCTCATGAGTTATTTTTGAATCTAAGTGTGTGTATATATTGTGCATCATTCTTTATAAATACCTTCTCTGCTCGTGAACAACTATACCTAAGATTCAAGCTACATAGGTTGAGTCCTTTAACTATCATGCAATAAAATCCTAGGAATTGCTCCACTGCCAGACAAGCGTCCACAGCCCCAACAGAGATACCTCTAGTTCTCTCAAAGCATTTCTCTATTCCTAGCCAGGCGTCTATAGCCCCGATAGAGATACTTGATTACCCATTTGATATTGAGTTTGCCTTTTCTTTCTTCTTCTTTTTTTTCATTATCATTTTTTTTTACTCAAGCCTTGCTTGTGGAAATCCTTTAGGCACCTTACTCAATACTCTGACATAATGTATCTGAAATGTGGGTCGAGAACTACAGTGGATTTCATGATAGTCTTGGAATCGTATTTTTCACTCCAAAACAAATAGTTATTTACTCATGCAGATGTTTTCCTTATTTGGTGATAGATTTTTTTATCCTAATTCATGAGATATTCATAGTTTATCTTCTATCCTTAATAACTTTTCAAACCTAGATTAGAATGATCATAAAACATAAGTTTCAGAATGAAATCCTTTTCAATGATGATGATGAAAATACATAAACCAATTTCTCTCCTAGTACTAGTAGCATACCTTGAATAACAACCCCTTGTCTTGAGATGAACAAAATGAGGATCCCCAATGAAACAAGACAAAACAAAACAAACAAACAAAAAACAAACAAAAAGAACAAACAAAACACAAAAACTAAAACAGAAACTTAATTACATATGATACAGTATAATACATTTTCTTTAAAACATCAGACCTTCTATGCACCAAAATAGTGCTTGAGAAACTAACCATTAACGGGTAATGGAACAAGCTCTTTTGTTAAGGTACTTAAATGAAAAGCATTCTCGCTTAGTATCTCAGCCACTTGATAAGGACCTAACCAAAGTCTATCAAACTTCTAATGATCTCCTTTCTTCTCTCTGGATTTATCCCATAATAACACAAGATATAATATCCTAAAAGCTTTTATCTTGGCTCTTTTGTCAAACCAGCATTTGATGACAGTGTGATGCTTAGAGAATTGTTGCAAAGTGGCATCTCTTTACTCTTCCATGTAAAGAAAATTAAGTAATCTAACTTCAATCCTATCATCCTTGGTATAAAACTCTTGCATGAACTTAAGAACAGGTATTTTTAAATGGATTGAGAAGATTGGATCTTGGCCATAGACTAACTTAAAAGGTGAATTTCCTAGAGCTGCTTTGATTCGGGTTCGATCTGCCCATAAGACAAATCTCAACTGGGTGTGCCAGTCCCTAGGATTGTTCTCTAACAACTTTCTTATTAATTCCAACAAGTTTTTATTTGTGGACTCAGCCACTCCATTTCCCTGAGGGTAGTAATTGGAAGAATACTTCAAAAGAACTTTATGTTCATATGCCCATGAAATGAATTCAACAGAAGAAAAAGTAGGGCCATTATCACATACCAGAGAAAATGGAACTCCAAACCTGGTTGTGATGTTCTCAGTCAGAAACTTGATGACCACCTCTGTGGTACTATTTTTGCAAGGTTGGGCCTCAGTCCAGCGTGTAAAGTAGTTAGTTGTAGTCAAGATGAATTTATGACTTGTAGAAGAATTAGGATTAATTACACCTACAAAATCAAGTGCCCGTTGAACAAATGGCCTTACCTCATATACTAGTTGCAAAGGCATTGCAGGATTTCTTTCCCTGGGTGCAGAAGTTTGGCATACATGATAAGTCCTAACATGTTGATGTGCATCCCAAAATACATAATTCCAATAATATATTGATCTTAGAATCTAATGAGCCAAAGCATCAGCAGACCCATGCCCTATTCCATGCCTTCCATGAAACTCAAAAATAGCATGCTTGGCCTCTTGCTGATCCAAATAGCGTAGGTAAATTCTTTGAAAATTCTTTCTATAGATAGATCCCCCTTTAAGCATGTAATGAGACTCTTCATCCTCAATTCTCTCCTCTGAGTAGCATTCATTCCTTCTGGACATTTTTTCTTGAGGAGGAAGAAAATTAAATCTGTATACCAGGGATCCTTACTAAATGATTGGACAGTGAACTGCTGATAGGTAATGTTCTTGTCCACATCTTCCATTGCTTTTGACAAACCTTGCCCTCGAACGAGTTTCATCGAGTGAATTTCTAAGTCAAACTCCTATAATATTGTCATCCACTTCCCTTTTCGTTCTCCTAATTCACTTTGCATCAGAAGAGACTTCACAGCTGGATTTGGAACTATGGCCATTACTTGACTTTGCAGTATGTAATGCCTGAACTTCTTTACTGCTCATACCAATGCAAAGGGTTGTTTCTCTAGTGGTGGGTACCTCATTTCTGCATTTTTAAATGGAGAGCTCATAAAGGAAATAGGTCTCTCCTCACCCTCTTCTCTTCACTATGGTAAAACGGTTGCACATGAATGGTCAGAAGCAAAAGAATAGATATAGAAAGGTTTTAGAAAATATGGGCTTGTCAAAATAGGTGCCTCAAATATAGATTGTTTAATCTACAAGAAAGTAGACTTAGCCTCAATACTCCATTCAATTTTTTCATCCATCTTCATCATTTCATTAAGAGGTTCGAAGATCTCCGTAAACCCTATTATAAATTTCCTAACAAAATTGATCCTTCCAAAGAAGGATCTCATTTCTTTCTTGTTGCCCAGCCTTGTCAATTTCAAGATGGCCTCCACTCGGTTAGGATCTATAGATATCCCTTCCTTTGATATAATGTGACCTAAGAGTTTCCCTTCAGATACTCCAAACACACATTTCTTTGGATTAAGAGAGACACCATAACTTATACATTTCTTTAGAACCTTTTCTAGGTCACCAGCATGGTCTTCTCTATTCTTAGAGAAGATGGTTAAATCGTCTACATAAATGATTATAGATTTTCCTATCAAATCTTTGAAAGCTACATCCATTTCCCTTTGAAAAGTAGCTCCAACATTGATGAGACCGAATGGCATCCTTTGTAGGCGAATGTGCCCCATTTGGTGGTGAAAGCAGTCTTCATCCTATCCTCATGACTAACCAAGACCTGATTGTATCCAGAATAACCATCCAAGAATGACATCATCTGGGATCCATTAACCTTTTGTAATACTTCATCAAGAGAAGGCAATGGATAATTATCTTTCTCAGAGACCTTGTTTAGATTCCTGAAATCAACACATAATCCGATCTCACCATTCTTCTTGTGCATAGGAACTAAATTAGCCACCCAAGTAGAATGTCTAACCGGAAAGATTATTCTAGCAAATAAAAGTTTTTGCAACTCTTTCTAGATCAAGGGCTCAATTAAAGCATCAACCGAGCGTTGCTTCTGGCAAAAAGGCTTGGCTTCTATCTTGAGAGGTATGGTGTGAGTGATCACTGAAGTGTCAAAAAAAATTAAATCATCATAACTCCAAGTAATAGCTTCAATGTTTTGCTCCAAGACCTTGCTTATCTTGTCCTTAATTTCTTGAGGACAAGTCTTTCCTATAAGAATATTCCTTCCTGGGCTTGAGTGAGTCAAATTAACAGATTCATACTTCCCTCCATCACTCTCTATAGGCACCCTTTGACGAGCCCGTGGGTCTGAGTCAAATATCCTCTCTAAAGCAACCATCCTTTTCAGAATGTTATTACTTTTCAAATCCAATATCCCTTCTTCACTATCCTTCTCAAGATCCCAATCTCCCTGATCTCTTTTAGATTCATCTATTATTTGTCCTTCAAAAACTTAATAATTTTCCAAAAAGGCCAATATATGTTGATCATCATCAAATACCTAAAAGTGTCAGACATTATCAGGAATAGCTAGGACTGAAATCAACTCAACTGAAAATCTCTTTAGATTAGAATCTTGCATGGGTTCCAAAGCACTAGCAGCAACAGCAAGAGCATCTGCAATTTGATTAGCTTCCCTAGGGATCAGACTAATCCCAAAAGCATCAAAGTCTTCAATTAAATTCCAAACTCTATTTTTGTACGCAGCAAATCTTTTGTTATGACATGTATATTAGCTACGTACATATTTTACAATCACTTCAGAATCCCCCATAACTATGAGAGCAGTAACCTTTTTTTTATGGGAAAACATAAGACCTCAAGCAAGTGCTTCATACTCAGCCACATTGTTTGTGCAACTGAACTGCAATCTATAAGAAACAAAGTAAGTTTTCCCTTTCGGGTTATTTAGTTCAATCCCTGCTCCACTTCCTACTTTAGATTTAGAACAATCAAATTTAAGAGTCCACAATTGGTCTTTGGCTAGGAGTTCTTTCTTCTTAGGGACAACAAGGGATGACTTACTTGGGATGTGTGGCAGCTCAGACTTTCACTGGTTATCAAAAATTGACTCAGGACAAAGCTCATTTGAAGATTTTTCTATGTTTTCAGCCTGCTCAGAAATCACTTCCTGAACAACCTCTTGGGTTAAATTGCAATCCAACTCTTTTTTCATCAATGCATTGGGTATTGGAAAAGTATCTAGGGTAGGTGTCTTGAATAGGAATTGGGAAACCTCAACTTCTCCTTGAAATTTAGAACATAAAACCTGAGTCTGCTCTACTGGTGAGGAACCTTCCTCTTAAGAAAGGCTAGCCTGAGTAAGAATGGTAGCATCCTTAACTTTGAAAGAAAACTCATTGATGGGGGTCTAGGGTTCCTCTTGACATATTTGTTAGGGCTGATCTACATGACTTAGAATATCTAGGCATGATTGAAATGTTAACTCTGAATGATTGTGATAATGAATCCTACACCAATTAGGAAGCAACAAACTACTCAAATAAATTTCTTCTCCTCAAACCAGCCTATCTTGTTGCAATTTCCTTATTAGAACTTGTTAGTTGATGCAGATCATTGGGTAACTATGTTCTAAGGGAAATGTATCCTCAGGACTGACTACAGAGAAAGTAAGGACTTCCTCTTGTTTGTAAACTCCTATTTCAGTCTCAAAGTATGCTACTTCATTTGAAGCATCATATTTTGTAATCATATGCTTGAGTCTTGGTTCACTCTCAATCCTTATCCCTTTTGGTACTCCCTTCCATGGTAACAACATGTGAGAGAAATCCAAGGACAAATATCCCGGAATAATTTTCATTAGCTCTTGACTTAGGAGCATACCATATGTTTCTGGGATGTCAGCCACTTAGATATCTATGTATGTTTGGATCCTTGGATCTGATCCAACCTGCACATGCATGTTCTTTAATTCACCTACAACATTGACCTATGTTTTATCTAACTGAATCACTTTCTTATTGGTTGGGATAGGACTTAATCCTAACTTCTTACATATTGAAAAGGGCATAACATTTCCCGATGCTCCAGATTCTAATAAACAGTTGTGAAAATTCTTTCCAAAAATCCTTAAACTTAAAAAAAAAGGTGGGGTACTGGTCTTACCTTTATAAATGGCTGCATTTGTCTCCTTTGTTGGAGTCACTTTACCTTTTCCCTTTAAGCGATCTACCTCTTCCAAGGCTTTCAATACCACCTCACGTTGAGTTGGGAACCACTTCATGATGTCAAAGAATGATAAGGATGGCTTTTGTCTCTGCAATTCTGCAATAATGTCAAATTTTGAATCATTCCTAACTTGATACTTAGGAAAAGGAGGCAAATTGCCTCTATTCTGAAGGTCAGAAGGTCCCTTTGGTGGTGGTGGATTGTTATCTGCATTTTGGTTTGGTGGGACCATGTTGTTTGGGGCTGTAGATGTAGTAAATGGGCCCTTATTCTAATTTCTCAGAAAGTGACCTCCTTTGGACTGAAAAGCTTGGGCATCATACACATCTTCCTTTGGCTCATTATCTCCTTGCATAGGAAACTGGTCTTTCTCTTCAATATAAGTCATAGCAGTACTGACTGGCCTATTATCCTAATTGCAATTTCCTACTGGAGGATGGGCATCAGCTTGTGTAATCTTTACAATCTTCTCCATTTCAGGGCAATTAACCTTAGAATGTGTTGCAGTATCGTGTAGCCTACACCAATTAGTCATGAAATTGAGGTCAGCCACATTAGCAGTATGTGGTCTCTCCTCACCTAACTTATAGTTATGGGAAACTCCCCCATTGTTAGGTCCAGTATTCCACTGCTTATTGTTGTTATTGAACCTCTGGTTATATCCCCTATTCTAATTTTGATAATTTTGATTAGAGGAGTTATGATTCTGGAAGTTCCGATTGGCATTCTGATTCCCATTTTGATTGGAGTAATTTCCCTGGTTGTTGTAACCTCCTTGATTTTGATAATTCTGATTTTGGTTGTGGGGAGGGTTTTGCCTAAGCTGTGCCATGTCATTAGACATTTGAGATAGAATCTTCTTGAGAGTTTCTAGCTCACTAGTCAGTTGAATAGTTTGTTCATTTTGCACATTCTGCACTATGGTTGGGGAATGAACATGGGTTGATCCACTCGCTTGTTGTTGATTTTGAGGTTGTTCGGAAGAATCTTGCATGCCATTTCCAAAAAATGGCATGGTATGTGAAGCTTTTAACTCAGACACAGGTCCATATTGGGAGTAAGACATCCCTGGGACAGTGTTGTACAATGGTGGGTTAGGCATCTGATAATTCATGGGAGGAAGAGTTGCTCCTAAACCTCCTGATTGCAGACTTATTTGTTGTTGCAATTTGATTTCCAGATGATAAATTTTAGACAAAGAGTTAATCTCATCAGTTTGATAAGTCCTCTGCAAGAATAGGCCAATCAAGGGATCAACAACTCTTAAATATGCCTATATGGCAATATTCTCAGCTACCAAGTAAGGGTCTTGCAACCTACAAAACATTCTTTGGAATCTAGTATTGAATAAAGGTAGTGGCTCATGATGTTCCTTTCTTATGGTGGAAAACTAGTAATACAAGATGGTAGGGTCCACATAAACCCAAAATTGATTAATGAATGCATTTTTTAAATCTGTCCAACCCAGGATAGATCCTCGAGGAAAATTTAAATACCAGTTATATGCCATATCCCCTAAACAATAAGGAAACAATCTACATACCACATCTTGATGAGCAACTTGAGCATGTGTACAAGCATCTTTGAATGCATGTGTATGCTCCTCAGCACTTCTTGGCTCACCATGTATGTACTTGGGACAAAAAAAAATTGAGTTCTTTGGTAAATCATGGATTCCTCCTGGAATAGTCCCTAATGGATAGGGGTTATTCACAAAATAAGCCATGGGTAGGATTGTTTGAGCAGATGGTGAGAAAGGCCGAATTGGTGGTGATACTGGCCTAATGAATGGGGGTGATGTAGGTTGAACTGGTGGTGGTGTCAGTGGATTTGGTTGAAATCCAGGTGGAGTAAGCGGTGGTGGCAATGTAGGTATCAATATTCTACGAACATGCGGTCTAGGTCTAACCAGGGTTTGAAGTTCTTTTAGTGGTTCAGGATTAGTAGAGGATCTAAGAATCCTCTCGTATTTCTCTAGTGAGAAAGACACAATGCGATCCAGCTTGTTCCAAGAAGATTAGCACTTCGAGCATTTAAATTAGTGCTTTGAGAAGATTAGCGCTATGGTACGATAAATTAGCGCTTCCAGTGATTAATTTAGTGCTTTGGGAGATTTAGCGCTTCTAACTGATGAAATAGCGCTTTTGATCTTTTAGTGCTTTGAATGTCTGTTTTAGCTTATCTAAGTCAAATTTGCAAAATTTATCAAATTTTAAACTTGATTTTTTAGATTCCGATCATGGAAACCCATTGGTTTGATATGATTTGATGATCTAAATAACCCTAATGATTGATTTTGATGATTGATAGATAAGAATTATTCTCATGATAGGTGAGGAATAATCTCATTTGTGATGAACCTCATGATAGGTGAGGTTGATTTTGATAAATTGACCTCATGTTAGGCAAAGTACAATTTAGATTGATAATGATGACCTCATCATAGGTGAGGGTTGGTGATGTTTTCTCATGAATTTTGATCAAAATTCATACCAAGAGCTGATTAGATTCGATAGTATAATGACATGTGATATTTGACATAGTGTACTAATTTTAAACATTTCATGATGATAGGAGTCTCTGGATAACCTCCAGATTTGAGAGCGTTTCCCATGGACATTTGATTTGATTCCATAGTTGACACTAGATGAGACACTGATTATTGTTTGGTGTGGACTTGCTTCTCTTCTTGACATGCCCCAGATTAGGATTAATCAGGTTCTTCTCACAGCTTTAGCCGAGCGGAGGCACAATGATCATAACACCTTCCACCTACCCACTGGTGAGATGACTATCACCCCAAAGGATGTCTGGCGTATTTTGCGGATACCTTTCTTTGGAGAGGTTGTTGTGTATGATTCACAGGAGGTGGGTGAGATAAATGCTCTTCGTAGAGTCTTTTAGGATGAGCATATTGTTGGGATGTGGATTCCATGGTGGGAGATGGTGGATTCCTATGCCACCTTACCTTCAGTTTGGCAGGATTTATTGGAGAGGTCCTTTGTCCTGATCGCAGGTCAAAGCGCCTATCTATCGAATGGGGCCGTGTACTTGAGAGTATCATCGTGTATGGGAATAGATATGCTTGGGGGATGTGCATGTTGGAACATTTGTATCATGACTTGCATTCAGCTGTCTATTTGAGAGGGCGAAGCTTATCATCTGGAGCTACCTTGGTTCAGGATTGGGTGTGGGAGCACATTGTTGTCAGGTGACCAGTGTCAGTTTGAGAAAGGCCTCCTACTAGGCCATATGTTTTCAGATATAGAGGTTGACTTACCCAGTCCAGGATGGGTAAGTTGGAGCATTGGAGTTTCATACTAGATGACTTAGACGTAGTGACCTGGTGCCCATATATGGATTGTGAGCATTGAGATGAGGATGATGCAGAGATGGGATACATGTGTGATTCTATGTACTTGATTTGCAGGAAACGCTTCATTTTAGAGAGATTCCTACTATGAAGGGTCTACAGGCAGTATGGTATTGTTCAAAGCATGCCCCAAGGTGTTACACATTATGCCCGATGTCAGAGTAATGTAGCATATTGGAGGCCATGTTTATCCTATGATACCTTAGTAGAAGGATATTGCACCTTACAGCCTTCAGCCTGGGATATAGGTCATGATATTATAGAGGCGCCAGTGATAGAGGAGTATGCGGCTTATCTTGCATTACATCCATGCCCTCGGATCACTATTCTTGATGAGCTAGCACCATTACTTGCAAAGGAGGATGTTGCGGTTGCATGTGGTCAGCGACGGAGATGAGTGGAGGATGTGGTGGAGGAGAAGGTTGTGGATGTTGAGGTAGGGGATGTGGGTGGAGAGGAGGATGTTGACATTGAGGATGTGGAGGGTAGTGGTGAGGATGATGATAGTGGTAGTGAGGAGCAGTGGTGAGAGTAGTAGTGATGACAGAGATGATGGCAGGGACAGTGGCAGAGGTATTGTGTGAAGCAGTATAGGTCCATCCACTAGTGTGCCTCATAAGAGTCAAGCAGTGGAGATATCTTCTTCGGATCATCAGACACAGATTGCCTCCCTCTAGGTATAGATTTAGAATTTGTAGGGGTAGCTTGTTCAGGCATAGGGTTTACTTGTGCAAACACAGACGTAGCTACAAACCCAAGCATAGGCTCATGCATAGGACCTAACACAGGTATAGGGACAGTTGGCAGTTGTACAAACGTAGATTGCCACAATGACGGCTGAGAGGGATAGTGCCAAGCATATCGCAAAGTGGGAATAGGCAACTGTGGATACTTTACAGTGGATTTCCAACAGTACCAATGTTGGCAATTATATGAGGGAGGTTCTTCATGTCAGCCGAGAGGTGGAGTTTTGCAGGGATCGTTATCATGATGCAGTCCCTGTTGAGCGGAGAGTGAGTTATGCTCCTTCACGGTCAGGCAGGACACATACCAGGACTGTCAGTGGGGGTGTGACCCAGCCTCCTCGTAGAGATCCAAGAGGTCCCGGTCCATCTCGTGGTGGTGGAGGTACTAGTCCCATGATGCCTGCACCATCTAGCAGCAGTAGATCTTAGATGTTGTTATGACTTTGTGTTATTTTTTTGAGACATGATGTATACTTTGATCCAGCCAGTTTTGATGATATATCTCCCTTATTTCAGACTTCATTGCATACTTGACATTGATGTTTTATATGATTTACATGATATGCAGTAGACTATTATTGATCTATGATGGGTTCTATTATGATTCTATGATGGATGCATTTATTTACCATGTTCTACATGCCATGTGATGATTTATGTGATTCTAGATGATCATGTGATATGCTATGGTTTATGATGGTCTATTTAATGAATGATGTATGGATATATGATGTCAATGTATGGATGCATGATTATTTTCTTTTTATATGATGATCATATTTATACATGAATGTGGATGTAATGATGTGATGCAAATGGGATGTATGTTCCTATGTTGAAAAATAGATGATGTATGATATACATTATGAATTGGTGGAAATGCAATAATATGATGTAATAATAAAATAATGAATAATGAATGGATGTATGATGTATGATGATTGATGGATGAATAACGTATTTTAATGTATGTTAGTAATGTATTGATAATAAAATGTGAATGGATAATGTGATGACTTGATGTAATGATAATAAAATGTAAATGGAGAATCCAATGATATGATATGCGAGAAATAATTAGTGGATGGATGAAAAATGGAATGATATGATTTAGTTTTGAAATTTTCTTTTAGAAATTTTTTATGATATGGAGAAATATGATATGATGAATGCAAAATGATTTGATTAAAATGTAGGAATGATGAATAGAAAATGCTTTCTAATGTAAAAAATGTTGATGCAACTACATGGTTACGATGATGTTTTTGTTTATGTCAAGTATACTCATTCTTTTATGAGACATGATAATCATCAATTTGAATTTTTCACAAACTTTTGTAAAAAAATACTTTGCAGATTTATAAACTATTTATGAATGTAATCTAAATTTATCATGCAACTACATGCAAACATTGGCATTTTAACAGTATTTTTGTGCTTTGTATCATCATAGAGCTTTAAAAATGTTGAAAGTGAGTACAAGCATCAATGGTATATTTTAGACCAATGATGACATGAGTATTACTTTCATGATTTTTGATATTGCAAGCAAACACAAGCATCTAGGTATAATTTAACCAAGATGACCTGAGCATTTCTCGCATTAACATACAAGGATCAATTATTTTCGTGTGTGAATTATGAATGTCATCAGTCATATTTTTGTAGAGCACATCCCACGACAATTCACACATTAAATAATTAATTCACAAATAGTAGACAAATGAAAATACCATTCTCCTTCCTAGATTCTCTAGTTCATTACATCATTGAGTTACTCCAAAGAAATGATAACAAATAATTGAAAAATACAACATATCCAACCTTTACTTAAAGTGTTTCAATCATTATTCAGATTAGATCATCCATCCTAATGTTGTGATTTTTTTATTGTTTTCTGATATTTTGGACCAAACCTAACCTAATGACCTATCTTAGGGACCTTTGGAGATGATCAAAGATTATCCTTGCCTACGTTATACACGCAGAGACCACGTAGTTTGACTAACATAGACTCATGTTTTTGACTTTTTGAGACTGACTCTTTTGACTTGTTTTTTTTATTTTTTTGTTGTCATACATGGATGTCTAAACTGTTTCTGATAGTGATTGATGTTCCATGTTGGTTATGTTTCAATCATTTTTTTTATTGTGTTTTTTCTAAGCTCGTTGTTTTATTTCCCCCAGTGATGTGTAGATGTTGCCCTCAATCTAGGGTGAGACATGATCATTTGCAATGATATGATAATGGATGCAAAGTGATGGTGAAAGTAACAAACATGACATGTATCAATATATGGAAAAGTTGGTTAAATCACAAATAGCAACTATTTCCAAGTTTTCACTATATGTTTTTATTGCACTTTTTCATATTTTTTTTTTTTATTATTATTTTTTTTTTCTGTATTTTTTTGTTACCAAAATGCCTGTTTGTCAGGTTTTCATCAAGGAAACCATTTGAAATGTGCACTAAGTGATTCAAGTGTAGTATATTTTGAGATGGATATTGTTGAGAGGTTCATCAAACAAATCCCCTTCAAGTTTTGATAGCTAATAAGCGCCTGATCCATAAATTGATATGATGACAAAGGGACCTAGCCAATTAGGTTCAAACTTCCCTTTCTTTTCTTTATCTTGTTGATATCTAGGGTTCTCTTTTAGGACCAAATCACCAACCTGAAAGATTCTAGATTTTACCCTATGACTGTAGCTCTTGGACATTCTCTATTGGTATGTCCTTAGATGATTGATAGCTTGTTGATGATGTTCATCCAACAGTTCGAGTTCTTGAATCCTAGATACTCTATAGTCCTCATCTAAAATGATTCCCTTTAGTGACACACGGAGTGATGGAATCTCTACCTCAATGGGTAGTATGGCCTCTAATCCATATACCAAGGCATATGGTGTAGCTCTTGTCGGTGTTCTCATGTTGGTTTTGTAGGCCCATAGTGCAGAATTAAGCTGAACATACTAATCACGTCCAACATCGTTAACTGTTTTCTTGAGTATTTTCAGAATTGTCTTGTTAGAGGCCTCTGCTTGGCCATTTCCCTGAGGATAATACGGTGTTGAGAAACAATGTTGGATATGAAACTTTTCACACAATTCTTGAACATCCTGGTTTTTAAATGGCCATCCATTATGAGTGATAATGGAATGGGGTATGTCATACTGATAGATTATGTAGTTCAATATGAAAGATGAGATATGTTTTCCAGTGATAGTTGTGAGAGGAACTACTTCTATCCACTTTGTAAAATATTTTGTCGCTGTGATTATGAACTTGTGTCCATTGGATGAAAATGGATTTATCTTTCCTACCAGATCCAATCCCCATTGACAAAAGGGCCATGTTGATGTGAATGGGTGTAATTCTTGAGCTGGTGCATGGATCAAATTACTGTGAATATGACACTTTCAGCACTTCTTGACAAATTGATAAGACTCATCCATACTTGGCTAGTAATACCCTAAACGGAGGAGTTTCTTTGCTAGAGTTATACCACTTGAATGAGTTCCACAAATACCTTCATGAACCTCATGTAAGGCTGTCTCAGATTCGTTATGTTCTAAACATCGGAGAAGAGTACCATCTAGACCTTGATGATAAATTATGCCAGCAATTAAAGTATGTCGAGCGGATTGGCAGATGAAGTTGCATTTTTGGTTTCTGGAAAGATCAGGAGGAAGGATGTTGTCTTTTAGGTATGCATAGGTATTTTCATAGATGGAGGATTCAACGACATCTAAATGGTATATGGTTTTGGATTCTGAACTATTATAAGAATGATTAGATACTTGTTCTACCATAAACTCATAATGGCCACGTTTGTCTAGTAATTGCAAAAGAGAAGTAATTGTCACCATAGCATCTGCCGCTTTGTTTTTTTCCCTTGGAATTTTCTCAAATTTGATATTGAAAAATTATTATTTGAGATCATCTATAATCTGCTTATAGGGCATCAACTTCTCATCTTTCATTTGATATTCATCATTTACTTGATAAATGACTAGTTGAGAATCCCCATATACTTGTAACTCTATGATTTTCCATTCAATTGCCACTTTGACGCCAATGATTAATGCCTCATACTCTACCACATTATTGGTACATGGAAACATTAGTCTATAAGACTTTGGGATGGTGTGTCCTTGGGGTGTAATGAACAATATTCCCACACCAGATCCTCTTTGTGTACATGATCCATCAAAGTAAAGTATCCATTGTTGTGTTGTTACTGTAAGAATGTCGGCATCAGGAAACTTCATTATCATAGGATGATCATCAATTAAAGGAGCTTTGGCTAATTTTTCGGCGATCACTTGACCTTTGATGGCTCTTCTTTCCACGTACTGAATATAAAACTCACTTAAAAGCATGACCCATTTGGCTAGTCTACCTGTTAAAGTAGCCTTACTGAGTAGATATTTTAATGGGTCAATTTTTTTTGAGTCTGATTGTGTGATTCAACATGTATTGTCGCAACTACTGGGTAGCAAATACCACAGCAAAACAAGATTTCTCAATGAAGGTATAATTTATTTCATAGTCATTCAAAGTTTTGTTGATGTAGTAAATGGCTTGCTCCCTTCCTTCATAATCTTCTTGTGCCAACAGTGCTCCTAAATATATATCTATTGTTACAATGTATAGTATTAAAGGTCTTCCTTCTGTAGGTGGCATGAGAATAGGTGGCAACATAAAATATTGTTTTATTTGGTTGAAAGTTGTTTCACACCAATGATCCCATTTGAACACAACATTCTTATGCAATAGATGATTAAATGGGTGACTTTTTTCTACCAATTGGGAGATAAATCTCCTGATTGATTGCAACCTTCTTTGTAATGACCTTAGTTGACTGATAATTCTAGGTGGTGGAATTTCCATTATTGCCTTTACCTTTTTTGGATCTACTTCAATACCTTTTTCTGAGACTATGTATCCTAAGAGTTTTTCTGATGTAACCCCAAAGACACATTTCTTAGGGTTTAGTCTAACATTGAACTTCTCTAGCCTTGTGAAAATTTTTCCTAGGATATCTAGATGTCCTTCTCTAGAATTTGAATTAGCTAGAATATCATCCACGTAATCCTCCATAAAGGTATGAATCATATCATGGAAGATAGTGGTCATTGTTCTTTGAGAATTTTCCCCTGCATTTTTCAACCCGAAGGGCATGACATTCCAACAAAAGGTTCCCTATGGACATGTGAATACATTTTTCTCCTCATCTTCCGGTGCTATCTTGATTTGGTTGCAACTGGAGAAACCATCCATTATTGATAACATGGCATGTCGTTTTGTTAAATCCACAATGATGTCAATATTAGGCAAGGGGAAATCATCCTTGGGGCATGCCTTATTTAGATCCCTAAAATTTGTACATATCTTGATACTATTATCCAGCTTTGATAAAAGTACAATATTTGATATCCATTCGGCATAATCAATAGACCTAATGAATCTCGCATCCAATAACTTCTTCAGCTTAGTTTTTACCATCAATGCGACATGTGGATGCATCTTTCTTAATTTTTGTTTTACAGGTTTGATTCCAATGGGCAAAGACAAATGATGCATTAAAATATTTGGGTCTAAACCTGGCATATCGAAGTATGACCAAGAAAAGTTAAAACTTCTTTCTTCAAAGAATTTGATAAATTCAGGTCTTTCTTGTTTTGTCATAGATTCTGCCAGATGTAAAATCTTTGCTCTTTCTTTTGTACTAATGTTTACAGACTGTGTAGGCTCCACCAGAACTAATGACCTTTCTTGATAATGCTCTAGAAGGGTGTCAAATCTTCCATCTTTTAGTGCCTCAAAGAGGTTTTCACCATCCAATGCGTTCTTTTTTTTTACTTTTTCAAGATCTAATGCTGCCATAGAATGGTTTTCACCATTAGATCCATTATTCTTGTTTTTATTTTTGCAACTGGAAGATTCGATACCCTCCTGTCGAACCATGTTGTAATGAGATCTATGGATAGAACTTGTATCAGGTTCATCACAACAAATGAAACTTGTGATAGCATCATAATTTGAAAATATGGGTACATTTATAGGTTCAATGGATTCTCAGTCGATAAGTTCGGGATGGACTAAGGATAGGAAGTCATCAGATTGACTTGGGTCAATGGCGGTAAGGATTCAGACAATTATGTCATTAGATTTGTCATTAGGTATGTTGAGGTCAATGATGTTACTTTCCTCGAGATCATCTAGTTCACTTGATGTTTGTTCATCCTCACTTGAGTCATCTTTATGTTGTGATTCTAATACAAGTGGTCTAGACCCTGAGCTATGTCCCTCCTCACGTGTAGGTGCATATTGTTTTATGACATCAATTTGGACATTTGTGTAAGATATATCAGAATATAGATCCCATTAATATTCATTAGAATTTGTTTCAAAGCTATCTCTTACTTGAAGGATTCTTTCAACTGCCTTCTTAGTCATTTCTTTTTTTTCCTCTTCTGAGTAACCCAGTCCTATCTTATCCTTTGAATAAAGAGTAAGAGGTTGAATGGGTTCTACGATGCCTTCTTTCCTTTTTCCAATAGGTCCCTGTCCTTCATAACCCATTTTTTTCTCAAATAGCCTTTCCTTTGCCATAATTATCTGTCTTGATGCTGATGTTTGTTGATGTTGATGTTTGTTCATCTTTGTACAACCAATTGAGGATAGCTTTGTCTTCTAATTCATCCTCTATAGTACCAGTTTTCACAAATCTTTCCTCTAGAACTGTGGCAGGTTGTGATGGTTGTCATTTTATCATTGATGATTGTCCATATGACTTTGGAGATGGCATCAATTGTGAAATATTAAGAGACTGCTCAATAGAATATATTCCCATGCCTTTTTTTGTTAGCTGGACCTTTTCTTGGAATTTTTGTGATAGAGAATTTAGAGTATCCTTATTGTCTATTAATGTAGATTCAACAACACTTTTATCTTTTGATTTATCCTTTTTCTCCACCCACATGGATGTAATGTTTGGATATTTCTCACCATCTGATGAATTTGAAGTGCATGCTTCCCTATTGTAAGGTACAAAGGTGTCTTCAAAAGTTCTAAGTGTGTTACAATGTTGAAGATTGTTATAATCTTTTGATATAGTCACCTCTTTTCCATTAACTGGAAATTTCAAACATTGATGATAGGTCAAAGGTACTGCCTGCATTTTGTGAATCCACGGACATCCTAAGAGTATATTGTAGTTTAACTCTTTTTCTAGTACCTAGCATGCTATATTTTTCACCATTGGTACCACTTGAATGGGCAACACAATCAGTCCTTTAGAAGATCTTTCTTCTTCATCATAAGCCTTTATTGTCATTTTTCTTTGGGCATCAATAGAATTATCTGAATACCCTAGTGAATGGATTAACTTATAGATATTTAAACCAGCTCCCCCATCTATTAGGACTCTTTTAACATGATTTTTATGGATCAAAAATTCAATATGGAGGGCGGTGTTATGTGGATGATTAAGTGACACATCATCCTATTCAAAGAATGATAGACAGTGTGTCATGGTCAAATGTCCCACCATAGCCTGGAATTGACAAACATCTAGGTTGTTGTGTACTGTGGTGGCAACAAGTGCTTTTTTTAAAACCTCCTTATGGGATGGTGATAGTGTAAGCAGTTCAAGTATTGATATTTGCGTTGGTATTTTCTGAAGTTGGTTGACAATATTGTATTGACTTGGAGGTGGAGTGGTGTTTTTAGGTGCAACTACCTTCAAAAATACCTTGAATTTCCCCCTTGTCATTACATTAACTAGTTGATAGTCTTGTCTTTCTTTGATTTTTAAAACATTTATCTGATTGTCAGATATTTGTATGCTCGAGATCAGATCTAGTGGTATAATGTCATTGGTTTTGTTTTTATCAATGTGATTACCAATGGTAGTATAACTTTCTACTTCAAAAAAATAAAAGATCGTGTTATCATAAACGTGATTGACATTTTTTCCTTTACTGTTTGTAGAAGATGACTCTCCCTTGTCGTAATTTGGCAAAGGGTCTTTAAAGGTTGTATGATCGTTGTTGTTTTGATGTCCCTCTACGTATACCTTTTTGGTGTCAATAAAATCTTGGACTCTATGTTTTAATTCCATGCAATCATTTATCTTGTGTCCCTTATTGTTATGGAAGTTACAATAATCTACATCATTCTAATATGGTGGTTTGACTTTTGGATCCCAAAATCATGTTTCTCGTGTAGTGATAAGACCACTTGCAACAAGTTCCCTCATTGTTGATTCCAGTGTTTGGCCTAATGGTGTGAATCTACGCCGGTTTGATGATTTTTGATATGTTTATGGATTTGATTCTCCATTGTTTAGATTATTGTTTTGATTTATATTTGACTTGATGTTTTGATCATTGTTTTGGTTTGTCTTCATAGTAGAGGTTGTTAAGTTAAAAACTGGCTTTGCATTTTGTAAGTCATTTGCAGTTTCTTTGATCCCAGTATTTCTATTCTCTTGCCAGAATTTAGGTTTGTCATTGTTGGTATATTGATTTGAGGAGTTGATGTTGTTTGATTTTTCATTGTAGTGTTTGATCACCCCTCATTTGACTAAGGCTTCTTCAATTTTAAGGCCATTTTCAATCACTTTTTTGAATGTTGGAGGAAATTGTAATTCAAGCCTATAGCTCATTTCATCAATCAAGTTGTCAATGAATAACTCCATTTTCTCTTCCTCGGGTATGGAGTGAGGATACCTAGAAAATAGTCTTCACCATTGTTGTAAAAAGGACAGGAATGTCTCACCTTTTTTTTCTTCATGTTATATAGGTCCTTTATTGTGACATCATGTTGGATGTTAAAGGAATATTGTGATATGAACCTATTGACGAGCTCTTCAAAATTTTGTATTCTTGGTTGTATTTTGGGAAACCATTCCATACACTGACCTCCTAAGCTTCTTGGGAATAATCTCATAAGGTAAGTTTTTCCTGTGCAAACTCTAAGCTCATGGTTTTGAATTCTCTTACATGGTTGATTAGGTCTGTCTTACCATTATATTTGTCATATTTTGGGAATTCGTAGTGTCTAGGGAATGGTATCATATACATAGTTGGGTCAAAAGGATAAGGACAAATGTCCTGTAATGCATACCTTTTTGTGTTTCCCTTTTGCATATCTTAAATTTTTTGTCGCAAGTTTTGCATTTGTTGTGTTAGGGCCACAACTTGATCTGTGTCTAGTGTATGTTGTGTGTTTTGTGGTGTTTCAGTTTCATTTGCTGTAGGTGTTTCTTTTAATCGATTGACATCGAAATCTTTTGGAAGTTTGGCACCTAATTCAGCTAGCGTTAAGAGATTATTTTCCATGTCTTGCTCCAATATCTTTTCCATAAATTTATGGAATTTTGGATCCTGTTGCGTTGTTTGTATGTCTTATGTCATTATTTCATTTTTGTCATTTTGATGTAAGCTATTCCAAGGATTTTCTTATGCCATGATGTTTGATGTTTCAAGTTCTTTTTCTAATATTTTTTATCTTAGTAACCTTGTGAAGATTGGCATACAAGTGTTTGTTTTTCCCACTAAACTTTTGATCTTCAATGCTTTGATGAGTGTCCAATGAATTTTAACAAAGTCAAATAGGATGATATATCTTATTGATAAGACTAGGTTAAAAATTTGATTAATATGCCTTGTTTCATGATAGTAGGATAATCATATCCTAATGGAGAAACTTAGCCTAATAACCAAGATTTTGGTTTGATTTGTTTGACACTTTATAGTTTGCAAGATCTGGGTTCTAGTTGAAAAGAATGTTAACTTGTAGGAACCTATCTAGAACCTATCTATTTTTGGTTTCTAGACACTATTTGTATTGAAAAGATACTTTTGGTTGATAAAAAACCGAGTTTTAGATGTTAACCAATTTGACAGATATGTTTGGAAGCTCTCTATTTTATTTTATTTTTGGAAGTGCTAAAACAAACTGTGGAAGTGCTATTTTATAAGCATTAAAACAGAGTGTGGAAGCGTGATGACAGTTTTCCAAAGCGTTATTTTTTCAGAAGCGCTAAAACAGAGGTCAGAAGCGATGAAACAGAGGGTGTAAGTGCTACTTTGGATTTAGAAGCGTTAAAATAGACCTTTGAAGTGCTAAAACAGACCTCAAAAGTGCTAAGATAGATGTAGAAGCGCTAATTTGGGTTTCTAGGTTTTGTCTGATTTTTCTATTTGTGAAAAGAATGATTTTCGAGAATTTTGATTTTTGGCAAGATATCTCCACTAGTATTTTTCTGATGTTGGATGAGAAGCCTAAAGATTCTAAGTTTCTCTATTGCAAAAATTGATCGATCCTAGTGGAGTATTCTATCATTGGTTGTGGGATGGAGGATTGACGAATAGGTTGACTAAGATTATGATATTGTGACAAAGCTCTTCTTTGAAAATAGGCTTGTCAATAAAGAGGATCTAAGGCATAATCACCAGTATAACCCCTAGCGAAATCGTGAAACCTATGGATGAAATTTCTATGTTCAAGCAATATTTTTCTACTCTGATACAAGAAACGTCTTCTTTTCAAAATATTTTTGTAACTAAGTGGTTTCTTCGGTTTCTTTGTTTTGAGGGATTTCTTGACAAAAAAAATTGATTTCCAATCTCTATTCATAAATTTCCTAGTTTGATTTGGTTTGTGGTTTTCAGGATGATTTTTATCTGAGTTACAATGATTTGAGAACATGGCAAGCAAATTGTAGAACAAATTTTTTAAAATCTAGAATCTAAACAGATAGTGTATGTTCAAGAACCATGAATGGTCCTTATTGTTTTTCACTGGTTTGTTTTAACAAAGATACACTTCAAACAGACTCACTCTTAAATTCAAAAAGGTCATTGTTATACTCAACAGCCCACATCTTAAAATTTTGTTGACTCACACAGTCGTGTCACCCCCTATAGGGCACCCATGTTTTTGTCTTTTCCAGGTGCGTACTCAAAGTTGGGTTTATCGTCTCTTGAGCAAACATTCCTTGGAAATTATATGGTGAGTGTCTTGGGAGAAGATTTTTCCCTCCCCTTGCACTGCAAGAATTACAATGTATGTTTACTGACTCAGCTGGATACTACACTATGGTTCTTAGATGGGGTTTCTGTGTGGTGTGGCAAATGATAAACTCCCTTAGGAGACCTCCCAATCTTTAGAACAAAGATATTAGGGATGGTTATCTTGCACACTACCATCGATTTGTACTTTCATCAACAACTCGCATTTGTTTAGAGTGGGTTGGAATCCTTGGCTTTAGGCATTCCCACTTAGGTCATTCCAGTAGGGTGAATACTTTTTCCCACTACAGCAGGTCTTCTAAAGGTTTTATCAAAAACGTAAAATTGCATGAAAAGGAAAGGGTGAGTCTGGCACTTTGATCACCCAATTAGTGGAGAGCATAAGCCTATTCACCACACAAGCACAGCAAATAATGATTTATTTTAAGCCCAAAAGACAATGTACTAATCTAAGTGAAGATATTGCTTCACAAAATCAAGCTACTTTATTTAACTAATGCAACAAAATATGATGATTATCTTAGGATTGGTATATTTAAATTAAGTGTCTACCCTAGGATTGATTCTTTTTAGTCCAAAAAGCATAACATTATGGTCACAGTCGCGTCGGATCTAGATAAAAAAAAGAAAATACAGAAGCGCTCAAACAGAGTTCTGAAGCACTGAAACAGATTTCAAAAGCCCTATAGTTTAGATCAAAAGTGTTATAAAATTTATTAGAAGTGCTAAAAAAAATTTCAGAAGCACCATAAAAAAATTTTGAAGCGCTATAGAAATTTTGAGAACAGAGACCAACTATGTCCTGAACGTCTAGTCGATGCGTTGAAACAAGCCGTGGAAGCGCTAAAGAATTGTTTAGAAGCGCTATATTTTATGTTGAAGCATTGAAACAGAGTTCGGAAGCATTGAATTTTTCCTTAGAAGCACTATAGTTTTCATCGGAAGAGCCAAAAAAAATCTCGCTCGTGCTAAAATAAACATGCTAGAATCATGTACGACACTTTCCAAAGAAAAATTATTAAAATATGGGGTTATGTCTTACAGTTGGCACCAAATTGTAAGTGTGAATAAGTAACAATGTAAATACACTTCTTAATGAAACATTATATCAAGATTCTATAGTAATTAACTAATAAAAAGAGCAGAAACTTGAAAGCGTTTCATTGTTTCCTATCTTTAAAGGTTTATTAAGTTACAGGAAGCTCTCAGATTTGATAAGCTCTGTGACTGTTATAATTCCAATCTAAAGAACGGAATGATACTGGATACAGTTATCTAATCCTATATGATAATATCTAAATGATAAAAGAAGCTAATTTAATCTATTGCTAACATGAAAACTATGATGAAAGCTACAGCCATGATATGAAATCTAATGCTATTGCTAAAAATGCCTAAGGCTTGATTGCTTGATTCTTTGATTCTTTCCTGCAGAGTAAGTTTGCATAAAGTTGGGATCCATTCTTTGTTGTATAGGGTTGTATTTATAGATTTCTCGGAAACACATTTGCACAGGGGCAGCAAACAGAGGCCTAGATTCAATATGGAGGATTGAAGGGTGATAGATTGAAAGGCTGGAGCTGATTATGGGAATGGTTCCTCCCCATGGAAACACCAGGCAAGAGGATAGGAAGAATCAAAAGGAGAAGATTGAGAGGATTGAGAGGATTGTCTGCAAGCTTTCCCGTGAATGCCAGTTGCATTAATTTTAGACATATGAAATTTGATTTGACAAGTGAGTAAATAGAGGAATTTATGATTTATGCTTTTATTTAAATATTTTTTATTTATTTAAATTAGCAAAAGGGGAATTAATAATTTAATAAAACAAACTATAGAAGTTGTTTATTAAATTAAAATAGAAGAATTATGATAATTAAACAATAAAGTATTTAACCTTTTGTTTAATTTATTTAAATGATGTGATTAAGATAGAATAAAATAGGGGAAATTGATAATTAAATAAAACAAAGTATTTAATTTAGTTTATTTAATTAAGATAAAATAATAGAAGAATTTAGAAGAATTTAAATGAGAATTTAAATATGAACTATATAAAGAAATATTTCTATTTATTCAATAGTAGAGGAATTTAGGCTAATTAATCAAATAAGTCATATTTAATTAATTAGATTCTCCAGACCAATTTTAGGTGTATACAGTTGTAGCTTTTAATTCTGCTATTTAGATTCCTTTTATGTAATACATTGCATGGATGTGTGTTTTGTTTTATCATTTTGATACACATATTTCATTCACACATATATTGTTCACAGTATAATCATGTGTGACACTTTTATAATTGGCTTGGCCCTTTATGTTAGTTCTTGAACTGGCAGCTTTTCTCAACCCATGATTTTGTAGGGTATCTTTGAAAATGGGATGATCAGAATTTGAGGATCCTTATGCGTTGTCCATGGATATGTCACCTTGGTCTATAAGATCCTAAATGATCTTTTTAAGTTTGTATTATGTGGAAGTCTTATGTCCTTTGGTTATATTATACTCACAAAATTCATTTCCATTCCACCAGGCTAATTTGAAGGCTCCTAGTTCATAGTTTATAACTTTTAGGAATCGGATAACATTTGATTGTAATAGTTTCTTTAAAAGTGACTCAATTTATTCCCCTAGGGGTGTGTATGTTTTCCTTTCAGGATAATATTGAAATGAGAGAAAAAATGAGATTTATCTCCAATTAAAATTTAGTCATTCACATTACTCAAAAAACTATTACATAGGATATTCCTTTATAAGGCCATTATTCTCATAGAAATCTAATTACGGGAATAAAACTTCCAAAACTAAATTTATTTATTAATTACTAATCTATTTTAAACACTAATTCCTAACACCCCCTTTAGTGTTAACGTAGGAGCCTTTTATTCTGTGTTGTAACATATCAATGGTTGGCCTTGGCTTTTTCCTGCATCTTCTAAATTGCCCCCCTCAGCAACTAATACTAGCCGATGTATGCAATTTCCCAACACAAAGCATTTGAGTGTCCTTTGATGCAATTCTAGTCAAGCTGATAGAGAATGTTCAATAGAAATCAACTCTGAAATATTTATGTTAATAGCACCTTGATTACTCCATAGCATTGCCCAGAAATGAGGCATAATCTTGACTAGAGTAAACCTGACATCTAAAGATATGTATCATTACCAAATATAAATTCATTTATCCTGTCAACGTCTCTATTAAATGTCAATTTGATTGTCTTGTCTAATCAATGATTCTCCCTATTGCTTCCAATAATCCTTTATTTTGACTCTTAATATACTTGATATCTGAGATTCATACCTATGCTGAGGAAATATGAACCAACGGCATAGAGTCTATGTTCTAGAATCATTTGCAAATGAAGAATACAGTATATACTTCTAGGGAATAGATACAATGCTAGAACGTGATTATAAGTGCCACCAGAATGAGTTTCACTTCCAAATGTTAAACAAAGACCTTCAAAGAATCACTATACACTTAATTTTGTATCTCCAAATAATAATGATTCCTTCTCATTCTGTAATTTGTAAAACGCTATAAAATGAAATTCCTTTTTTTTCATAAATCTTCAACCCTTATCTCTAGAAACCATTAGCATATTTAATGGTTCAAGGCAACCAAATAGAAACCTATACATGCTTTTGCAGGACAGCAATCGAAAAACTAAATATTCATTTTTAAAAATTTTAATTGGTTTCTACAACCTATATATAAACACACTTCTGCAATAGATTGGGGGATATATAGATTTTAAATTTTAAATTTTTGGAATGACAACAATGAATATAGTGAAGTGATAAACAATGGAAAGAATGAACACAGTGGAGAGAAAGAGAATAAATACAGATGAGTGATGGAGTCAAAAAGGGTTTTCCACATGGTCTACATTGCTCACCTATTGACGAACGCAAGAATGGTAGAAAACAATAGCAGTTGTGTGTGGTCTTCACTACAGTACCAGTGGAAATACCGATGTGAGAAATAAACAAATGAATGGAGAGTGATTAGAGAGAGGTCCAAGAAGAAACCCACTCTAATACCATATTGAAATGAGAGAAAAAAAAATGAGATTTCTCTCAAATTAAAATTTAGTCATTCACATTACTCAAAAAACTATTACATAGTATTGCCTTTACAAGGCCATTATTCTCATATAAAACTAATTACGGGAATAAAACTTCCAAAACCAAATTTATTTATTAATTACTAATCTATGTTAAGAACTAATTCCTAACAGATGATTTCTTTGAGGACCTTGTCTTTGTGGATTGTTCTAGACTTTGTTTATCGTCTATTCATTATTTTGTGATTGAGGACTAGTGTTTTATGTAGAGGGTCCCTTAAGAATAATGGCGGGGCAGCCTTTGTTAATCACCTTTGTGTCTACTTCCCCATCATTCATGACATTGTTATTTCTAGACTAGAATTTTCTTTTGTCACTAGAAATACTAGGGTTTTTTTTATTTTCTCTAAATATTTCGACCAATCCTTTTGCAACAAGTTCCTTCTCAATGGAAACACCTTTCTCGACAACCTTCTCAAAGGTATTGCAAAAATGAATTTGAATTTGATACATTAACTTAGAGTTTAGGTTTTCCATGAACATGTGTGCCAACTATCTCTCAAGTATGTCACATGTCTATTTACTATCCATACTTCTCCATCTATGGAGGAAAGAGGTGAATGATTCTCCTTTTTATTTTTCTTGGCACAATTTAGCTATGGTCAATATCGCTTTCAATATTGTAGGAGAAGTGTGTGAAAAACTTGTCAACTGTTTTTCTCCATGTCTTTATTCCAAAAGGTAGATGTGAAAACCAATCAATGGCTTGTCCTACGAGACTTAGTGGAAAAAGTCTCATCAATTATGTGTGTTCAAACACAATATTGTTGCAAGAAGTTTGAAACTCTTGTACATGTTCGACGGGATCTCCCTTTCCCTTATAATTATTGAAGTTTGGTACATTAAAGTGTTGGCAAAAGGGAGGCATGTATATACCCCTATCAAAAGGATAAGGACATGAGTCCTTGATGGAGTAGCTCTTCTTTTTTTTGTTACATGTATGTTGGAGATCTATTGTTGTAATATTTGAATTTCTTGCACTAAGATATCCATAGATTATGGTATTGCGGGAGACATGTTCATTTGAGTTTGTGCAATGTTCACAAATGAATTAGAATTTTGATAATTCATAGTCGATGGGGTAGCATGTGGGTGGGTGTCAAATGTATTGACTTGATGGTGTAATGGTGGTTGATTTTATTGTTAAAAGTGTGATGTATGTGCAAGATTGAAAAAAAAATTCTATTGAGGTGATTGTTAGAAATTTGGTACAAATGTGGGGTTTGAATTGGTTTGTTTTTGTGGAAATTGTTGCAAGTTTGTGTTTTGACCTGATCCAAAAAAGGTTCCTGACTAAGTTGGAGGTATGCTCGTGTTTGGTGTAGTATTGGTTGTTGTTGTTTGTGGTCTTGAAAAGGAACCAAATGTCCTTTGTGTCTTAGTAGGTGGGTTTTGACTTGTAAAGGTGGTGTTGGTCTATGATGGTGCACTTTGGGAGGTGCTACCAAATAGATTGGTTGGTTGAGGACTCGTATTTTGTGATGGATTTGTAAATTGTGGACCTAAGATCTAAGACATTGGTGTCATGTTAAAAAATGGATTCATGATTTTCGTACCAAACGTCAGTGTAGGAGGTGTATTGACAATGGTCACATTATATGAAGTTCCTCCAAAGGGCATACTTATATGTAGATGTGATTAGCTATAATTTTGAGGTGGGGTTTTGGCATTAAAGACAACTTGTTTTGGTTGTGTGAATTCTAGTGGGTGTTCAAATGGTGGAGTGACATCAAAACCAGAATGAAGTTTGGCTCTTTTTTTTGCATGTGTAAAAAAGTATCTATTAGGGTGTAATTTTACCATATTCTCATATATGATTCACAATATCTTAGGATCTTGTGAGGCATTGTCAATTTCCTCTTGGGTGAGACCTTGTTCTACGTCATCTAATATATAATTATCAAAAGGATTTAAAATCTAAGGTTCTAATCTTGGTGGTTCTCTTGAGGATGACCCAAAGCACATGGTGCTATTGGGATTGAAGTTAGGGTCAATTGACTGATACACGAATTTCCTTTTCCTTTGTGACCTAGTGAAGACCATATAAGACTTGAGACTCTATTTTTGGGTTTCTGTGATTTTATATTTTTTTGGATTTTTGTTGTTTTGGGGATGTATGCAAACTAAGATTGAAAGGAAATTATATAATTTTTTTGGGTTTTTTTGGATATAAGGATATAAAACGACAGTAATATTAGACTATATTTTTTGAAAAGGATACTGGAAAAATGATGATGGACCAAGGTAATAGACTAGAATTTCAAGACCTCTAGAAGGACAAAAACTAGGATGTTGATCAGATAAAATTGAACCTAAACTAGACTTATGATTTTAAGGTTTGTATTGTCGATAAGATAGATAAAATGTTTTGAGGTCAAGATACTCCAATAGATGGCAATGGTTTGATCAAGGTTTTGTAAGTTTCCTATATTCAAAAGATAAAGGTGACTAACTAGGATGATAGATTATAAATGCTAAGCTAAAGGATGCAACCTAAGCTAGGAAAATGGTAAAAGTGTTGAAATCAAGGGACTAACTGAACAAGTTTTTGGTCTATATTTAAGATCGCTATCTAGATTAGGACTGAAGTCTATATGCTCAAGTTTTGAATCAAAATTTGTAGCTCAAAAAAATATGTTGGACAATTTTGATAGATGTGGCTCAACAAGAGATAAATGTGATGTAGGTTTGGACAATTGCGACACATTGATAGATGTGGTGCAATTTTGGATAGATACATGTTTCTAGTTTTCTATGTGTTTCTCTAGAAAAATGTGATGTAACGTATGACAAATTAATTTTAGGTTTGGACATATGTATTTTAACAATTTTTATCTAAAATTTGATGTTTTTAAGTGAATTTTTCATTTTGGGTAGTTTTAGTTTTAGTAAACATAGAAAATACTCAAAATACAAATTTAGTTGTTGACTCCTCGACACTTGAGTAAAATTCGTAGGGACTAAGCCTTGACGGTTTCACAAGTATCACATAAAAATATAGTATGTAGACAAGTACAACTTAATTAGTGGTAGATCGGGTTTGTCAATAAATATCAGGCCCACCTCACAATAATGTGATAAATCCTTAAAAATATCAAATAGTTTAGCAATTAAAAATAATTGTCAATACCTTTCTATACGAGAGCAGATAGTAGATGCTTAGTGACATAGGATCTTCAAATGATGTCATAGGCACACCTTCTTTCTATTCTTGAGAGGCTATTGCTAACAACCCAAAAATATTCTATCTTGACTCAAGAGGAGACATGGTGAGTAACTTCACATGTTGATCATGTCATGTTGTATTGATATAAACCAACAACCAATAAGGACTTTAGGCTTTTAAAACAATGGTTCATAGTGAGTAGAACTCCATGAACACCACCACCTACACAAACACAAGACCAAAATCTTAAATCCTTGTGTTCGGCATCACCCGGGATTATGAAAGAAACACTTGGAAATTCATCAGTAGATAAGGCTCAACTTTTGTTTATTTCCCCTTTGATATAGCTAGCCAAAAAAATGTGCTTGAGGTTGAACATTGGGGTGAACTCCCAAGTAGGCCTCCAGCTACAAAAGGGGAAGCTTAAGTGTTTGTATTTCTCATCACCTAAGAATCATACATAGCACAAGGGGAGAGGATACGTAGAAAACACACCTTTGGTAACAAGACTAACTCACATGCGTGCAAGTGCACAAGACACACCAAATAGTTATTATTTTTAGGCGCCAACCCAAGTGTTCCTAAATTAAAAATCGTAAACACACACCCTACAAAAAATGGATTAGTAATTTTGATTTGATGTCTTCTCCCAACTATCGCCACACAACTAGAAATAAGAATTCAATAATTAAACCCTAATCTACTAGAATAAATTTGTAGAAATAAAAAAAATTACCTTCCTTGATTCATAGTCAGATGTGGTGCAACACACATACGGTACAAAACTTAACAGATGTGGTGCAGAACAAAACAAATGTGGCACGCCTATTTAACACCTATAAAAATAAAAATCAACCAAAGACGCAAAAACTAACCACAAAGATAGGATGAATTTAGTGTTAGGATATCAGAAAAAAATATTGTTAGACTTGTGTAATGATAAGAAAAAATCAACCATTAGAAAATATAAAAAATTCTAAAACCACAATCAGATGTGGTGTAGAAGATGACGAATGCGGTGCAAATAACCTTGCATGCATCACACAACAAATGTGGTGCAAAACCTCTCAGATGCATCGTACTCCAAAATAGTTATAGTGCAGAACAAAACAGATGTGGAGGACTTCCTGTAGCTTAAAATTTCATTTTTTTGTCAATGCAGTAAGTTCATGTCAAGTTCACCAATTTTTCGATAGGGAAAATCAGGTAGGTAGGTATGAATCATCGATAGCAATCACAAATATCTAAATCAAGCCATATTAGACCCTAATCTAATAATGAAATACAAGATGACAATGAAAATCACATGATAAAGCAATAATACCTCAAATCCAAATCCAAAGTTGATTCCCCTCCATTGCTCTTCTCAATTTTGCTTATTTTTTCTTAGATATTAAGTGTGCACAATTTGCAATAAGCTCAACATAGATATAAGATAGAAAAATCTCAAAGAATGTGGTTGGATTAAAATGGGGTCAATAGCTTTCTTTTATAGAAATTCAAATATGATGAATAGTGAAGATTAAGAGGTGCAATGATAAAGATCAACGGTCAAGAATTATTGAGATGAAGAGGTGGATTAGTTAACTCAAATAAGTGAGCTAAATATAGAAATAACTCAACTAATTATGGAGATAACTGATTGTATGAGAGATGAAGTGGAAGAAAGTGTTAGACAAAAGATGAATTTAGATTTGTATGAGAGGATTAATAATTAACTGAAGTAATTAATTATTATTGAATGTGCAAGATAAGCTAAATAAATAAAATAAGTAATTTCATTTATTTACAGAATAGCTAAATTCAGATAAATAAATAAAATGAATGATTTTATTTATTTTAGAAGATAATATTTGAGAAATAAATTAAATAATTAAAAATAATTATTTAATTTAGGAAGTGAGAGCTTGCATGAGTATTTAATAATTAAATAAATTTAATTATTATTTACATGTGCAAGATTGAATTAGTTAAATAAATAAAATAAATGATTTTATTTATTTTTAGAAGATAATGTTGAGGAATTATTTAAATAATTAAAATAATTACTTAATTTAAGAAATGGTGTCATGACCCCGAAATTAGGACACTAAGAAACCCTAACTTTGGAATACGAATGAATAGATAAAATGGATAACAATATAGATATCAAAAAATATAAATATAGATATTAGCAATTTAATATTTTTTATAATTATAATTATCGTAAGATAATATTATGATTATAATTATCAAATGTAATAAAATAAATTTTAACAATCTGATATTAAATTTTTATTTTTTTTGACGAAAGTGGCAAGCCACAATAATATTATTATATATAAAAAAATAGGATAATACAAAAACTAGTTCTAAAGGGCATACTGGAAGGAAAGAACTAGTAAGATAACCTCCAGTTATAGCCCAAAATTAAACTATGATTTTGAACAATTCCATGACTAATAACCTCATACTGATGATTCAAAATTCAACCCTTAAATCCCAAAGCACCTACCCAAAAATTGGTCAAAAGACCTATATTATCCCTTTACAAAATGAAAACCCCCTGAATTTTTAAACAAACTCAAAAACCCACTACCTGTAGAATTTACATTTTCAATGACCCCAAAAATTTTAAGCAAACATCCCACTAGATACCGCTTTTACAATTTCTTTGACCCCCCATTAACTGAATTTTCGTCCTGCAATTCAAATCCCTCTGCTAGCTGAAGGCCACGCTCGAAATCCCTTCTGGTTTGAATAGGAGCTCTATGTATTTGGAAAAGAGAAGTCAGCCTTGCATTCCTCATAGTTGAATTCACCTGAATTCTATTCGTAGCTTGATTAGGAGTGTTTTGAGCATGATTCTGACTACAGGCTAGCGAATTGACTTGAAGTTGTAAGTCTAGTTGAACACCATTGTTTTGCAGAGGTGGAACATATACACGAAGATATGCCAGCACATAATATTTTTCCCTAATCTCTAGCTCCATTATAGAGCAAATGTACCATCGGTTTTTTCTCAGAGCTCTCAACAGAATGTTGTCATTATTAAATTGAATAGCCAGTCTAATGGCATCAAACAATTCTTCAAAGCCCTGTCATTTTTGCACAAAATCTCTTGGGAACAATCCTCCAATAAACCCTTCCCCGAAATAGAAATTATAATTTTTCATAGCTCGAATAATTGCATTATCCATGAGGTATTGAAAATTAACATATTTTCTTGCCAATTCCTCCAATTGATTCAGAGATTGGATTAAATCAAGAACATTGGACAGAAGTATAGAAATCACTTGGGAAGGGAAGATAATTCGGCATGCATAGGGGCTGGAATATATATAAAATTAACATAAAAATAAATATAAATATATTAGCATAAAATATAAAATATGTAACATAAAATATATATTAAAAGGAATACATTGAGCAACTAGCAATTCCATTATATTATAGAGTAGCAACGGTTATATTTTCCATAGGCAGTAATTAAGATTTAATAAGGAGCGGCAATTCTTACAAATATCTATTAACAAGCAGCACTTGACTTAAGGTAAAGGCAACAATTGTGGCAACACGGAATTAAAAGAAAACATGTTTTAAAACAACAATTAAGTGCAAGGAAGACCGCAATTGAGTATTAATAAAAGGTTGAGTCTTTTCATATGGACATCTCTCTTCAAAAACATGTATCCTTTAATTTGAATATATAGATATAAAAAGAGATCGAAGGGGGAGAGGGGAATAAAATCAGTTTCGCACACAGATATATGAAGAAGGACATTCAAATCTGCATATGAGGAATTAGAGGAATGTTAATGCAAATGTAAAGGAGAGAGATGGAGAAATACATCTGCATTTAGAGAAATCTAGAAAAATAATAGTTGGAAAAGAAGAACAAAATATATTGTCAAAAATATATTTGAGTAGTAAGTTAAAATATAATTATAAATATATATATATATATATGCATGTGGAATATATATATATACATATATATATTCATGCAAAAATAGTCATTGTAAATTGAAATCAATTAGAAATAATTATTTATATATAATATATATATATACATCATATACGATTATGCAATAATGATGCTTGCAACAATTATTGAGCTTTATAAGTAATTATGATTTTTTAATATAAAAAATAGATAGATTTATGTATATCTTTATCATATGATCAATCAAATGTGAGGCTGAAGGAAGCAAGTTAGGAGGATGTAGTTTGTGGGCCTCCCATGCTAAGTAGGCCACTCTAAGGGTGGAATTGTCTCGGTTCAAACGTTCCTACCGCTCAGGGCCAAGGGGTGGGTTGTCTTGGTCAGACACTCATGCTCTTTGGCTTATATGGGTTGAGTAGTTTACAATCACCCCTTTCAAGGCTTCCCCTATCAAGCCAAACTATTACTAACTGCCAAGATGGAGTCTCAATCATAAGGATGATGGATAAGACAATGTGGATAGGAAAAGTAGATACAAGTGTATTCCACTAAGAACGAAACTCTAAGGGTGGAATTGTCTTGGTTCGAATGTTCTTGTCACTTGGGGCCAAGGGGTGGGTTGTCTTGGTTAGATGCTCATTCTCTTGGGCTTAAGTGGGTACTTTTGAGAGAACTTATCATTTTTCTCATCCAAGTCTTATTATGATTAAAGACTTCCACTATGCATTATGAATATTGATAGTTTAGATAGTCTTGAAATTATTATGTATTTTGTATAGCTTAATAGATAAGGTGTTTATCACGCTTAATCTAGGGTTCAAAGAATACATGAAATTATTCGAGGAAATAAATGGAGAGAGAATTGATTACAACAGTTGAAGGAGATGGAGAGCAATGCAATATATTTGATCTTCCTCTAGATATGAAAAAATTGATATTTGCTAAGTTTTCAATCAAAGAAATCTCTAGTTGTCACATAGTCTATTAGGAATGGAATTCTATATTGTCCTCACAAAACTTTTTGTCTCCATTTCCCTCCAAAAAACCATAGCTTCTTATCAATGATGAAGAAAAGGATAAAATCTTGTAGTGTATGGTGTATTGCTTTTCCACCCAAAAATGGAAGACACTCTCTCTCTCTCTCTTCTACCAAATTCTCTAGGATGTAATATGAAATATATATCAACAAAATTGTAGGGGTTGTTTCTCTCTTGAGAAACCTCATAATTATATGTTTGCAATCCCCTTACGAGATCTTATGCAAAAATAGATATAGGTGTGACTTACAAATTTCTCCGTCTCTTATAGGCAATAAATGGAGAGCCCTATTTGGTAGCATGCTCGATCTATGAAAAAATATCCTTCCAAATCTACCCCTATTTTCAAGATTCATGGAGGATTAAGTTTCAATTTGTAGGCGAAACTATGTGTAATATTATAAGGTATGAAATGGTTGAGTGCAATGGCATTCTTTTCTAGAGGGGAACGTTGCCAAGGACTACAACCATTATCATGGGTTATAATATCCAAGACAATTTCATTAACCCTGTTATAGTAGCTTCATTATGCTTTGATCTTTTTCTATCTATGGTTGCATATGGTTCATCTATTCTAGTGGTGGACGACTATCATGACTGGTCACAGTCATACCGAGTGGGTATTACTATTTGGGAGTTGTTTCAAGACGAGGAAGATAAGTTGGTTTGGAAGTGGAAAGAATTTGCAAGAATGCGTCCAAAGAATCTTCCTAAATATTTTGATACATGTTGGTGGGATCTGAGTTGTGTTTGTGTGGGATAATTACCTATGCTTTAGCACTTTATTTAGATGTAGAAGTGTAATTGTGTTCGCATATAATTTAAAGTTAGACTTTTGGCAATGTCTTCCACCTTGTAAAAATAATTTATATGGAAGATGATGTCATTCGAACCAAAGCTCAATCTTCATCCATTCTTAAGAAAATTGGGATAATGACAATTTCTATCTATTATTATTATGGTAGTGAAAGTATCACTATACTGGTACTGAAAGTATCACTATAAAAAAAATAGATAAGGCGTTTATTATGTTCTAATCATATGAATTATATTTTCAATATTATCTAACATGATTGCAAGACCTAAACCAAGATTTATCTTGCTTGAAGCATTTAAGTGGTAAGTTATAACCTTAACTACATTAAGATTGTGATTCTAGGGTGAGATTTAGGCCAATCCCAAAAGGGGACATTACAAATGGGAATTAATTAAATAATAAATCATTTAATCTTGAAGATAAAAACTAGATAAGGAATTTGCATGAGATTTAATAATTAATTAAATGAACTAATTAATTATTAAAGGAATGTGTAAGTGGGATTTAGATAAATAAATTAAATGTTTTATTTATCATTAATGAATAGATAATTTTTGAGATATTTAAAGGATAATTAAATCATTAAAGTAATTATTTAATTTAGAAAGTGGGAAAATGAATAATTAAATAATTATTATTTAATTTCGGAAGGGCTAATGGATGAGTAACTAAATAATGTTAATTTATTTAGTTAATTTAAAAAAATAAAGATAATTAAAGATGTAATTAAATAAATAGGATTTATTTAATTAATCAGGAAGATAAATAGGAGTTAAAGACATTTTTTTTTGCTAAAAAAGTGTTTTCATGGGGACAGCTCCCTTTTCTTTATATACCAAATAGGAAAATACATAGGAGACAAGCCATCTCCTATCCCTTCATCTATAATACATGTATGAGGCCTTCATAGAAGGTAGTGATCCTCTCAATTTAAGAAGGGGAGAACAAGTCTCCATTCTCACTTACATAGTAACTGAATGTCTCCAAATTCTTCCTTAGCAAGCTCTCCAAGTATAGTGAGAGGGCCTGAGAAGAGACCTTCTTTCTCTTTACTGTTGTAGCCTCAAAAATTCCAGCAATTCATCCCACACTTAGTTTCTTGTCTACAACTACCCATACACTCACCACCTCGCGATTAGCCTCCACAACCAAATTGTTGGTGACGAACTCCCCTCATGTTCTGGCTCCCAGATTCTACAACATACCCATGAGTATCTCTTGATAAATTTTCTTGTCATGAACATATCATGTGCCCCATCATTTGGTCCCAACTAGTTTGATAAATGCTTGCACATCCTCCACACTTTTGGCTTTAAACAAGTGCCTAATCTAGTTTTCATTTCACTTAGTGAGGAATGCACACAACACCCCCTAGATCATGTTAATAGCCATGATACTGTGAGTATTTCAATCATCAACCAATTACATAGAGCCATCTCCAAAGCTTGGTGTCAAGCAAAGAATATCGAAGTATATATCTCAGCAATCGAGAGGATCCATTAGGTATAGATATGTTAGATATAGTTCCCATGGAGATCATGAAGTCTCTTATGTGGCACAAGAAGAAGTGTCATTCAAAATATATTCAAGGCCATTGTATAAGACTGCTCAAAGCATTTGACAATAAAATAGCTCAAGTGAGTGAGAAGTCATTTCAGCCCTTTGTCGAAGCATCCTTTCTATCCTTTGCCAAGATTATGCCCGGGTCCAACTAGGTCATAAGGACAAATCCTGATAGATCCCTAACACTGTCAATTGCCCCTACATTAGCCAGTAGGTCCACAGCCACATTCCATTCCCTAAAAATGTGCTTAATTGTGAAGCTCTCTAATATTTATAAGTTCAATATACATGTCTCAACCTGGGCTTGCAATTTCCAATTTGGTGTATTTTTCCTAATGATGGAATTAATACAAATCATTGAGTCCCCTTCAATGTCAACCTTCCTATAACCTTTGAAGATGCATTATTTGATCCCTCTTTTTAATGCCTCAAATTCCACTTTGTTGTTTGTGGCAACCCCAATATTGCTCGAGACCACCCATACCAACTTCTCGTCTTTATCCCTTACAATATAACCTATACCTACATGATTGGGGCTGCCTTTCACTGTCCCATCAAAATTAAGCTTTAGTCGACCTCTCAGAGGGGCTAGAGTTAAAGACATAATTAAATAAATATTATTTAATTAATTAATCGAGAAGAATAAATAATTAAACATATAATTAAATAAATAAGATGTATTTAATTCATCAAGAAGAATAAAGAATTAAAGATATAATTAAATAAATAGGATTTATTTAATTCATCAAGAAGAATAAAGAATTAAAGATATAATTAAATAAATAGTATTTATTTAATTCATCAAGAAGATTAATTGAAATGAATTAATTAAATAACATAAAATTATTTGATTAATAGTGGAAATATGATTTTAGACAATAATTAAATAACTGAACATTATTTAATCATTAGGGAAAGATGAATATTAGTGTTAAAATGCTAGTTCCCAAGCTAGGACAATTTCAGGTATCTACAATTGCAATTAAATTACAATGTTACATAGCTTTTTAAAGATTAATAGAGCATGCAAGATCTTGTATAAATGACACATGTCACTTTACATCAGATACAATTGATTCCAAGTTCGTAGTGGTGTTAAGGGATGCAGATCATATTCACAAACCATGAGGCTTGTTGATCATGCTTGGCATCTTGGGATTTCACATGATAGCTCCAAGCCACCACTATGATTCTACATTTATAGAAAATTTTGTTTCTTGGTTCTGCATCCCACTATGGTGAAGCATGAGCCGATAGTTAAAATACTTAATACAAAATATATTGCATAATATGCTCAATCTAAACCACCAGAACAATCCAAAATAACTTTAAAAATCCACAGGGCTTGCCTGCCATGCTGGGAAAAGGGAAGTTGTGAATATAGAAAATGTATGTATCCTAATTACCAAATAGAATTATGCAAAAGATAAGAGGTAGTAAATCTGCTACCACCCTCTTCAAGCAGCTCCAAGGTACTAGGAAAGCACATAACTAATATGAAATTCCAAAGTTCCTCTTTGAGGGCCTCTGCCAAAATGGATTGTGACTAATTGACGAATTTCAATGTAAACAAGATAAAAATACTTGTGGATACACTCTCTATGAAAACACTTATCTCCATCAGAGCTCCTCATCTTGGTTCAAGAGTTAGCTCAAGGGCCAAGTCAACCCTGTCAACTTCTTTCCAATTCCACTCATTCTAAACTTGAAGGAAATTGGTCTCTCTTTTACTCTATAACTACATAACTAGAGGAAAGAGAATTTAGAGTATCCCAATAATAACACAACATCATCTTATTGCTTATTAACCTTGTAAACTGAAAATGCTTATCAAAATTCAAAACATTGCACTCAAAATTAAAGCCTTTTAAGAATGATTTTAGTTGAGCTCACCATCCCTATTTACTTGTGAGTCATGTGAGGTATAATTATTTTTTTCACTAAACAAGTAACCAAATTTAATTATGTGAGAGCCACTTACAATGTTTATTTTGATTGACATCTAGCTACATGTAGGATGTACCTCAAGCTGACAAGCATGCCACCCAAACGATATGAAATTTATTACAAATATTATTTTGATTGATAATTGGATTCATGACATCATCATGTATAGTACGTCATGCAATTTTCAATATCAAGTTATCTAATTGCTTGCTTCAAATGTACATATGGCATTAATTTGTGGTGCCATTTTTAATATCAAATCAATCATTTCACTCACTTTGGATTAGAAGAGGAACTTAAATTTTGAATCTTTTAAAGATTTCCTAGATATATGTGACATTAATTCATGATTTTGTAACCACATTTTCTTTAATGAATAATAATCTTGTGGAATTGCAGAATTCAATAAAAAGAAAATAAAAAGATAATTATTGAATTGTTACATTAAATAACATAGAATAAAGATGTAATTATATAAAACTAATTTTAATATAAATAGTATAAATATAGACATGTCAACATTTATATCTTTGATAACGTAGCACATATAAAGGTGCCTACAAAATGTACATAAGTTACTAAGTAACAAAATCCTGCTAGTAGCAGAATGAAATATTCACGTACACTTATCAAAATTATGAGAAAACTTCATTCCTCAAAAAATTATATCCCACAGAGACTAGTTGATGATGTCCCACTAAAGTGGAATTATGAAAATTTGACACAAAAGAATGCCAAGTTACAACGGCCCCTTCATTTAAGAAGCATGAAATATTGCTTGGTGCAGGAATTCCCACTCCAATGTGTGTAACAGCCAGAACGTCCCCTAGGCCTCCTAGATAATCATGTCGAACCATCAAACTCACCAAGAACAACACATCAACCTGTGAAACTCCAATGTCTAGTAAAGAAGCCACGAACCATGAAGAAATATCAATGTTCACCCAATATCTATCTACAAATTCTACAAATTTGAAGTCCAACACCATCTTGATAAAGACTACAGTCCATTTGTTGTGAATATTGAAAATATGTATGTCTGTGGCTAGTAATTTCTCCTAGGAAGGCTATTTGTCATCGAAGATTGGTTAGACAAATTGGTGTATCAAATTCTATAACAATTTTTGAACCAAAGATTTAATCAAGATTACGATGAACTTTATTGGTAATTCTAGCTGAATTTATAGAAAATTTTGGACCTTGGTTCTACATCCCACTATGGTGAAGCACGAGTTAATAGTTAAAACATTTAATACAAAAGATATTCTACAATCTAATCAAGGATCATCATCTTGTTATCTTACCTCGATTTGCATGTTTTAAATTTAATTTTGTCAGAAGAATAATTGATTTTAATTGAAAAGGTGAGCCAAATTTCTAATTGTTGCATTTGCACTTTGTCAACTCATGGGAGAGCCATTGCAAATGTTTTTTGGATGGACATTTGGCAGCTTGGCTCCAAGCAAAATACTTTGAAGGATGAAAAAGATAAAGAATTAAATGGCTTGTTGTAGCTTAATCATTATCAATATCCACTAATAAGTCACAACAAATTTCGCTCACTTCTAATCAAAACTTATAAATATGTTGAAAATTTGGTCATCGAAGAGTGGAATATTTGTGTACATTAACTTTAATTTTTTTAGTATATTAACGTTATATTAACTTATTAAATAATAATATTTTTGTGGAGAATACTACGATTTTTATTCGCATACCAGTTTCTTGACAATTAAGAGTAATATTAAATAGATATGTCAAAGAAATAAACAAATGAATCATTCAAAAATTATAAATATATTTTCAGTATTAAAAGTCACTAAATGCAGCTATGAAAAGTATTTAAGTAGCTGAAGTATATAGCCAACCAAAAAGGCACTAACCATGGCAAAAAACCAGCCATAAAATATATATTACAAGAGTTGCACAACACAATATGGACACAATTCATTACAAAATATTCATTACCATTAGCAGAGGAGACTAGAAACGGAGGATCAGGATGGTCCATGGAGGCCCTAAGTCGGGAGTTTGAGCAAGAGGTGAATTGAATTATAAAAAGTAAGAGCAGAGAAGAAAAGGGCATCACCCAAATCCTTCCTCTAAAACTCTAGACTCAATGGTGATTTATTTGTTTTATCACATACTCGACCATAACTCATAACAACTAGGGCAAGAGCTTGCACTGTAAAAGAATCCAGTTCAACTTTGGGAAATATTCCACCAATAGGGGCTAACCCAAATTAAAAATTATAGTGCTCAAGTGCCAACTCCAACAAAGAGAGTAAATGAAAGGCTGAAAATAACATATTACCAGCATTTTCACCAACTCTTTATCCAACAAAATGTCCATTTGATTGGACAAGAAAGAATAAGCTACCTCAGAAAATAGGGCATGGGGGTTATTTTGAAGCCATTCCCTACCTAGAATTGTTGTTACAGCCTCCTCAATAGGCACACAAGGAACAGTGAAAACCATACCCAACTTTTGTCTATCATATGCATTGTTGCTTCTTTTCTCCCAAAAAAATATGGGTAGCATGACACACCATAAAGAATCCATAATATCACAATGAAATTGTGAATAGAGAAGAGAGAAAGTAAATATGTTATAAATGATATGAATAACATCAACTTGGTGAATTTTTTGTATGCAACTCAAGATGGCGTCAAGCGAGAGCACAAGCGAGAGTGGTGGGAGTACTGGTATGAAATGCGGAGAGGAGGATGGTGTGGGAGAAGGTGATGGTGATGGGGACTTGGTCTGGGTTTTGGTTGAATGCTTTGTGCATTTGGATATTTTTTTCTTCGTTGGCCTCAGCAGATGTTGTGGTGAGGTAGTTTTTTTTGCTTCTGGGTAGAGGTCTTTGAGATGGGGGATGGATTTATCTACCTTGGTCTCTTCTCTCTGCAAGCCTGTTAATCAAGCATCCTTTTGTGGCAAATGGTGGCTCTTTGTTGTTGATGGGGGCATCTTTGATATTTGCTGCTTTTCTGGGGTTCGGGTGTTGCTCGACCTATCTTCTTGGCTTCTGGGTGTTGAGCCCCTTGGTGTTTGTTGGTTGTTCCCTGAGCTGTGATAGCTGGGAGATTCTTATGGGTGTTGTAATTATCTCCATGCATGTAATATTTGTCTTGTTTTCTTTGGTGTTGAAGGCTCTGATGTCATGTGGTGGAGGGTTTTGGCCTCCTAGTTTCTTTCTCCTCCTGACTCTCCTTTTTTGGGGGGTTTAGTGTGGTGCTTTTGGATCATGCTAGGGTTTTTTGTTTAAGCTTCCCTAGGCTATTGGTTTGGCTCCTTATTTGGTGGCTAAGGACTAGGTTTTCTGGCTGACTTTCAAGCTTTTGGTGAGTGTGGGTTTCTTTGAGGATGTTCGATTGCAAAAGGGGCCTCTGTTTGTTCCTATTTGATGTAATAAGAAGGCTTGGTGTCTTTTCTTGCGGGTTTTTTCTACTTCTAGATTCTTTTTAGTCATCCCTTTCTTTTGCTTGCAGCTTGTTTGGTGGTTCTACTTTGGGGGTTGTTGTTCTTGGAGTGGTGCGGGTTCTTCTTGTCCCCTTTCTGAGGAGTGGTGGTGTTTCCTTCTGGTTGGATGTTGGCAGTCTTGGCTTATCTCTAGCTCTGATTGGCATGTTGGGGTTGCTTGGTGTTCTTTCCTACTGGATCTTCTCTCGATTTCCTTCCTATTTGGGTTCCCCTGTTCCTCTTGGGGGTTGCATTTTCTCATTATTTCTGAGGTTGGGAGCCTGCCTCTGGTGGTATTTTGGCCTGGGGTTCTTTTTGTTGATGGGTGGATGGTGCTAGGGTTTGTGGTCTTCTCTTGGGCTGAGTTGCTTCATGTTTGTTTACTGTTTGCTCAATTTTTTTGGCCTGTTGTGTTTGGTTCTTTTGTTCCCCTCTCTTTGGTTTGGTGGGGACTCCTCTAGATGGCTTGGTGGCTCTATTGCAAGTTGTGTTTCTGGTGTTGATCTTGGTACTATGGTTACTGAAGGAGCTCTTATTCACTTGTCTGGTTGTTGTGTTTGCTATCTCCTTAGACCCTATGGAGGTGGGTTCTTATCCTTTTGAGGTGGATTTAAAAGGAGATGGCCTCTAGGTCCCTCAGTTGCGGTTCCTATGGAGGTGGTTGCTTCTCCTATTGATGTGGAGGGTGAGGGGGCTAGAGTTTATAGACGATGGTGGTTTAGTTGAGTGGGTGTTCCTTTCCAATAGAGGTGGAGGTTGATTTGGTTTCCTCATACCATATGTTTTTGTGCTACAGGGGTGTTGATTTCTATTTTCGGGTCTTATGGTTTGTTCTGCTCTCTTACCCCACTTTTGTGGTGGGTTTGTTGGAGGTTTTGTTGTTTTTTAATTTTGGGTTTGATGGTTTGTGATACCTTTATGGTGGCTAATTTCTTTGGCTCTGGGGTGATTTCCATGAGTGGATGGTGTGTTGATGCCTGGAAGATGCAGGTGGTTTATTTGTACTTTTATCGATTTCTAGGCCCGGATAAAAGGGTTTTTGGTCCTGGTTAAAATCAGGTTGTGTAAGGGTTTCAGGCCCTTGCTTATTGTTATCTGCATCATGTAGTCATGATTATCTTGTTGAGCTTGTTTTTTTGTTGCTGATGGTTATTGGTATATCTTTAGTACAACTTGTTTTCCTTTGTACTAGGTTCTGGGCTCCATCAAAACCCATTTTTTACCCTTTATCAAAACATCAAGTTGGTGAAGTATATATAGTACGAAGACATCAATACTCAACACTTGAGAATTTAATTCACCACAAGACACACATGTTGATGTGACAATATTATTTCACAAAAATTGAGTCATAAATTTAAGTGATTTAATAAGTAATAGCGTGCCTAAATAAAAGGTCAACCATTGATATTTGTAAATCTAATGGTTCTAGGGTTATTCTAGAGGTTTAAGTGATTTAATAAGTAATAGCACACCTAAATAAAATTTCAACCACTGATATTTGAAAATCTAATGGTTCTAGTGTTATTTTAGAGGTTTGAATTCACAAGTCTAGCACTTTGAACATTTCCTTTCAGAATGCAACTACAGTCATCCATCAAACATTCATCGAACGGTTAAGTTGCGCAATAATATAACGTGTAGTTACTATCCATGCAATTTCAATTTTTTGAGTATAATAATGTTATATTAACTTATTAACACTCAACGAGAGCTTTTGGTGACAGGTGCATAAATTCATACTCATCTCATATCTACTAGAATTTTGTGGATTCTATTATATTAAGGTTTTAAATTGATTTTTCAAGTGTTACATTGAATAATTGCATCCATTTGGTAATTTTCATTCATCTCCCAAAAGTTCATTTCGAGTTGATTTACCCCATCCTCAGTCATAAGAAAAATGACAAAATCTCCATTAAGATTGACTCACCTAAAGGTTGAAAGTCAATCTTGTCCTAGGGGATCTCTTTTTCCTAATGAACTAGGCAAGATAGGTGCATCATACCCCTTTTTACCATTTCATTTTGGTGAACCTATTTTCCTATGTTTCAGATACCAAAATGGAATAGGTGATATAGGAAGACCTAGAAATGAGGGACCTATGCCAAAAAGCACAAAAAGGGGTTTCCACCTAATCACAAACCACCTTTCCTACTTCATTAGGAAGAAGGATATTGCCACAAGAAATTAGAATTGGCCTACAACACTTAAGGTGAATCAACTCCAAGTTTTGGGACACTATGTGGTCTCTTCTTCCTTATGACAGAAAACTGTAAAATATGATTGAAAAGTAGTTTTTGGAGAAGAATAAAAGTGCATTAACAATCTAATATTTGATATCTACCACTTGGGATGTAAAGTTCTATGATAGTACTATCAGAAACAAAAATCATTTGGAAGATCTGAGAAGGTTAAGATAGTTTGTACCCAGCTTCAAAAATGCTGTAAAGCATCTTGTTCAAGTGAATGTGTCCTTTTATATTTTTTTGAAAATTCCTTTTGTAGTCCTCTGATGTTGGATCTAATGCTTTTATTTCTCCAAGTTTTAATGTCGAAAGGTCAAAAATAAATTGTGTAGATGAGTTTTTGTGTCTTGACGAATTTGATGGAAACTTTGACAACTTTGCACTTTTGATCCAACTTTGCTCCTTCACCTATAAATCTTCAAACACATAAAGAGGAGAAAAATGTTTTTTTTGGTGTATAAGGGTTTTCCTTGGTCAAATCCTATTTTGGTAATTAAACCCTGATAAAGAAATGAAAGCATAAATGCAAGGAATGATGAATGAATACTAACTTGTTGCAACTCACCAAACCCTTTAATGGTTTCCCTTGGAGGATTGAAGTCTAAGACATCACTCCAAGAATTATATCTTGCATGAAATGGCTTGATTAATGATAGATCTTGATGCTTGAATTCTTGAAACCTACACCACAATTTTAGCTCCAAAAACATGCATGAATGCAAATAAGATTGACATGATGATCTTGATCGTGATTGCTACAATAATTGACTGAAAAATCTACTTTTCAATGCTCTTGAAAATAATATTTTCTCTTGTGAAATTTGAATTATGCAACTTAGACTTGAATTGATAAAAAGACCTTGTATTTATACATAAATTTCTAATTTCTTGACAATTAAACATTAAAGGCCAACAATTTTAATTTTAATTTTAATCATAAAAATACTGCCAAAACATATTAAAAAATGGGAACCTAAACCTAAGGAGGACCCATTCACCCTTGGGAAATGGGTCCTAGGCCCTAAACCTAGGACACACATTTTCCAAGATTTGCAGTATTTTGTTTGCAATTGTTTAATGTAGGTTCCCCTTTCGGAAAACAAAATTAATTAGGCTTTTAAATGCATAATCGGGTGAATTAGAGGCTTAATTAAGTCCAATTAATTAAGGGGATGCAAACAAAGTGTGAAAATGTAAGGGAGTACATTTTTTAACACTACATATATATATATATATAAAATACACTGAGAGATATCCTTCTAGAGGCGCCTATTGCACTTTTATGTGAGAAATTCATAAAAAAAATAAGTGCTTTGAGAAGGATATCTCTCAACGTATTATATATATTATTAATTAAATATATATGCTAGTATCATTCACTACGCTACATGGAAGACATTTATCTAATTGGGGTTAAGGTTAGGATTACAATTAGTGTAAGAGTTAGGGTTAGGGTTAGGGTTAGAGCTAGGTTTAGGGTTATGGTTATGGTTAGATATAGAATTAGGGTTAGAACTAGATTTAGGGGTAGGTTTTGTGTTAGGATCAAGGTTAGAGTCATGGTTAGAGATAGTATTAGGGTTATATTTAGGATTAGGGTGGAGTTAGGGTTACGTTTCAAGTTAGGGTTATAGTTAAGATTAGGTTTAAGGTTAGGGTTATATATATAATTAGGATTAGAGTAGGTTTAGGGGTAGGGTTTGTGTTAAGATTAGGGTTAGGGTTATGGTTAGAGATATAATTAGGATTAGAGTTAGGGTTAGAGGTAGAATTAGGTTTAGAATTAGAGTTAGGGTTGTAGATAGGGTTAGGGTTAAGCTTAGGCTTAGGCTTAGGGCTTAGAGTTAACGATATAATTATGGTTAGGGTTAGGGTTAGGGTTAGAGTTAAGGTTGGGATAAGGTTACAGTTAAGATTAGGGATAGGGTTAGAGTAAGAGATAAATGTATGGTTATGATAGGGTTAAGGTTAGGATTAGAATTAGAGGTAAAATTAGGGTTAGGAGTAGGGTTAGGGTTAGAACTAGGGTTAGTGTTAAGGTTAGATTTAGGGTTATGGTTAGAGATAGATTAGGGTTAGGGGTAGGGTTAGAGTTAAAATTAAGGTTAAGTTTAGATTTAGGGATAGGGATAGGGTTAGGGTAAGAATTAGGGTTACGACTATAGTTAGAGATAAAATTATGATTAGGGTTAGATTTATCATTTAAGGCTAGGGTTAGGATTAGGGTTAAGGCTAGGGTTATAGTTAGAGATAGAATAATGGTTAGGGTTAGGGTTAGGGTTGGTTTTATGGTTACAATTATGGTTAAAGTTAAGTTTAGCGTTATAGTTAAGGTTGCAATTAGTGTTAAGGTTAGGGTTAGCGTTAAAATTAGGGTTACTATTATGTGGTCTCACAACACGCCCCAAGACTATAACACTTGGGGAACCAAGTGAAAAGTTAACACTTATGGAAGGTGCTTGTTGGCAAAAGGGATCATCGAAAGCTAAAGTTAAAAGGAAGTCTTTGAAGTAATTTGTGACTCGAATGTACTGAGTATCAGAAGGCTAGAGTGGTTGAAATGTTAATGCAAGGTTTGGTAAGTGTTCCAATCTAGAGGTGAAGGTATGGTAAATGTGAAGGTTCCAGTAATAATCAAGATCCAAAAAAAAATTGTTCTGGTAAAAGTTGAATTTATCAGGTACTGAGTACCGAGTAACAATGTTGAGTTTTAAAGTTAATTGTAAAAGTTTTCCTGGGAGTTTGAAATATTTGGTAACTCGCTTAAAAGGAACAATTGTGTGAGAATACATTAAAATTATGATATTTGTTATTTGTTTAAAATGATGATTTATTGATGATGGTTTTATTTTCATGAGAGTTTTATGAATGTTATAAAAAGGGATTGATATATGGGATTTTATTTTGCAAGAGAAACAGATTGCAATGCAGTATTCAGGTATGGACGGTCAGGAAAATTTGGATCGTGAGTAGTGGAATATCTAGTTCGGTCAATACACTCTAAGAGTCCATATGAAGGAGGAGTTTACAATACTATAATACCAAGAATCTTGGTATTACGAATGCGGTGAAAGATGCACCCAGCTCTAGTGTGATTTACTCTTAGGAAGTTTTCATCTGAGTCTGACCTTGAGTGTAGGAACAAATGTCCACCTAATCATTCTAAATGTATGGTAAGTTCCTACATTTTGTTTGAAAACTCTACTCGGCTCCAAGTTAATGTCCTGATTGTATTAAAAATGGAGGTCCTGAAAGATTTTAAAGTGTTGAAGAAGGTTGACATTCGTTGACTTATTCAACAATTCTCTTTCTAGTTGTCATATTCCATGTGTCTTGTTGTGATTCATCCCTTGGATTCCCTCTCATGTATTGGTTGAATTCCTTGAACATTTTGTTTCTATAAAAGGCTAGGAGATGTTTCATTTTAAGTTAAATTCAAAATTTTTGGATGTCAAAGAACCAAAAATATTTATAGTTTTTTTTTCTTGTTTTTTGTTCCATTCTAGATTAAAAACTCGTAAATTTCATTAGAATTTAATCAATATTAGAGCCAATTTGAAATATATTTCTTGATATGAAATCTTATGTATCTGATTTTTTACTCTATCGGACAAGATTGTGTGTTGCGTCGTTCAAGGGTGCATACTAACAGTATCTGGTGAAAATAATCCCACTTTTCTTTAAAATATCACATCATTTTGTGCCTAATTTTGAATCAATCTAGTGACGTATGGAATGGTTTGCTCTAGTTTGGTTATTTCTTGAGGCATTTGTGGATAATACCTAGGAGAAATTTTACTTTTTCAGTAATTTGTTATGCTTTATTTTAGAATAGATGTTTAAATTTCAAAAAAGATATGAATGCATGGAGTTTTTATTTCAAATATTTTGATTCCATGATATTATTGAATTCTTAAAGCTAAATCTACTTGGATAAATGAAATTTATTTGAAGATCATGAAATTTTATTGCAATTTTTTTGATTCATGAAGTTGTTAAATGACCAGACCAAGTTTATCTTTTGCTTATCTTTTTTATTCCTTTGAGAACTGAAAAAACCATTTACCCCTTGTGATTAACAGCATTACCATAGCGAACCTTGATGTGAACCTAGTACAGTCAATACCTGACATAAATGAGCCTTAGGGTTAAGCTAAGTTAGCCTAAGATTTAGGTTGTCCCAGTGTAATCTTTCAAGAAATATAGGTTCCCCATTGTATGTCTATGAGGATTTATTTGTATTATTGGTGTGTGACTAACATCGTCGTCAATAGGAGTCGATGCTAGGAGGCCCCCCCTCTGGTTTTCTTTGGGCGTTGATAAGCTTTGGAAAATCCTTAATCGGAGGTTTTATCCCTTGAGTTTGTTCACCTTTGGTAGGGTCACCAAGTGTGGAGTTCATGATATAGCCGATCATGGTGAACTTGTTTATGATTTTTTTTAATTAGGGTAAGTTTGGCCACTTATAACGTGATTCCATTAACGGAAGCATCTTTAATTGCTATAAGGAAAGAACCGTTATTGGAAAGAAGTTTGAATTTTGAAGAAATGCCTAACCCTAGTGAGAGTGGAAATATTGAGAAGTTAATTGTTAAATCTAATGGATCCACTAACTGTAATTGTCATGAATAAATTCTTGAAATTTTGCAACGAAATAAGCAAGTTGATCAAGACTTAGAAACAGCACGACTAAAGTATGAATGTGAAACTAATGAGTCATCGATCTTCTCACACATGGAGGGTGACAATGAAGAGAAAGATTGGGGAAAAAGAGTGGGAAGCGCATGCTTTTTGCTCCTAACCGTGAATCCACAAACTAAAAGGGAAGAAATCCTTGATTTTATGCAAAGAACAGAGTATCAAGTTTTTACTTTCTCTCTTTTTGATGATAGTATAAATTGTGTTAATACTTAGTCTAATGAAATAAATAGTGATATTGAGATTGAAAACAGGACCAAGAAACTAAGGAAATCTTGTAGAGAAAGTGAATCAAGAAATGAATGCAACCATTCATGAAACGGAGCAAAATGAAAAGAAAAGCCATGAACCAAGGCTGGAAGAAGCTAGAGTATTGAGGAGTTAGCAAAGGTGTGTGCAATCGACCTTTAATGAGGTTGTTTCCATACATGTGAGCCAATTAATTGGTAAGTATGCGTTTGAATTTATATTTTTCAAACGTAGAAAAGTTAAGATAATTCATTGTTATAGTAGGATATTTTAAATAAATTCATTCAAGCGAATTTAAAGACAAGCAAGCTTATTTCGTACAAGAAACACTATGAAAATAGTAGTAGAAATTAAGGTAAGTTACTTAGTTAGGGTTATTTCTTAATTAGGGTAAATTTTAGTTAGGGTAGTTTACTTTTGTAGGGCTTGTTTTTTGTTTTCTAGTTTGTTCCCGACATTAATGAATTCTGCTTAATTTAAATACATGATAGTGAATTGAAAACTCTTTAAAACATTGCACTGAAAATAGAAAAGGTAAAACCATGCAAAGTAAATACACCCTTAATGTATGGAAAAGAAAAAAAAATTATCATTATACTTCATATGTACATGGAAATACAAAATTCCTCATCGCAAAAAGAGCAAAAAAGGAAAAAAGGGAGCTGAGATAAGAGCAACAGATGGGCCAGTCAATTAATTTGGGATGCTTCATCCATGAGAGCGATATACCCTAGATAAGCATTGTCCCTATGAGTATCAAGGTTCGGGGTATGTAGATCAATGAAGAAGGGACAAATGGGAACTAATTCCCCTCATTCCAAAAATAGAGAGATATCATCAATAGAGGGAATTCCAATGGTCAGGTGAGAAACAAAGTGGAAATAGTCCAAATTCTCCAGAAAGTCGAGCTACACTATCATGTTTGTAGCTTCATGAACTTCAGCAACAGAAAGGTTGAGATGTAGTAGTGAGGCTATAAACCATGAATACAAGTCTGAATTTTGCCTATATTACGCTCTAGACTCCACATAAGTTTCTCCAAGGACTAGGCACAAGTTTGATTTGGTGGCTAGAGTCCTAAGAAAGAAAACCTTTATGAGCCTTTGGATTGTGATTCGACTAAAGAAGCCATTTTGGTGGTGAAAGAAAGTTAGACATATGGGATTATCCATGGCCTAGAAGCAAGAAAGCACAAGCAGAGTGAAAAAGAAATAAAATTAAAGAAGCAAGAAAAAGTGAAGAATTTGAAGGAGAAGTGTGGAATTTATAGAAAGTCATGAGTAATCTACAATACATAGTTTCCTGGATAGAAATATTGGGAAATAAAAGTTGAGGTGGCAACAAGACACTTTTCTCCAGGGTTAAATGTTAAATCAAATAAATTCTCATAGAATTGGTGGCCATTGCTTTGAATTTTTCCAGTACGAAGATCACAAATCAAGAAAATTGAAGATTTCAAACTTTAATGGTGGTCATTTCAATTCATTTTATCAAGTTGTATTAATCATTAAGATGTCCATGTGTGCATTGCAAAAAGTAAAATTAAGTTGGTGAGGTGGCACATGTCGGCATGTGGATAAATTGAAGGAAATAATACATGCACATTAAGGTGTGAAAATTAAATGCAAATTATTATGATTGGACTTAAGTGTAATCATGATAACACTAATGCATTAATGTTAGTGCAATACCATCAAATCGGAAGTGTTGGCCAAGTTTATTTTAGTAGTTGCCATAAAATTTAAAATGAAAAGGTGGTAACGGAAATTTCTAAATTTATAATTAATTTGGTGATTTGATAACTTGTTGCTAAATTTTAACTTATGCATTTTTTTGGACAGATAGTGAACTGCAGTTAGCTAGAATTTGGCATAAGGATGGTAAAATTTAGCTAAAAAGTTACACCTACAAGGAATAATTAAATTAGTTTTTTAGAATTGGTGAAATGATAAAGCAATTTGCGTTGAATGAAAAATCAAAAGGTAACCTTCGCTACTATTGTAATTACCAACCTAATAGCAGGCTTCATTTCCTACAAGTTGAAGCAAATGAGCTTACAAAGAAATATCAAATGAAAAAAATTGAATATCAAAAGGAATATCAAAGAGAAAATTTAACTCTTTAGGCTATCCAAATATCTCTACCGGGGGTATGGATGCCTGACTGGCAATAGAGCTATGTTTGGTGGAATTACAAAGATAACATTTTCAGGGCAATGGATGCCTAACTAGTAGCAAGGCTCTATCCAAGGTTGGATTTGGACGATTACTAAATTATGTAGTTCAATATCAATGAACTATTTTTTTCACCAAGTTTCAAAGACTAAAATTAATCAAAGCACATACTAATACTTTCCAAAGGAATTTTGTAATCTTTATGCCAAAATTCAAGTAAAGGTAAGGATTTATTGTTGGAAAATATGTATAAGTTATAATTTATAGGAGGTGATCTGATCCCAAATTTCTTTTAAATTTGGTTTTATTGGTTGCATGTTTTTGTGTGGTCTCACAACATACCCAAGACTGTAAGACTTGGGGACCCAAGTGAAAAATTAACTCTTATGGCAAGTTCTTGTTGGCAAAAGGGATCATCAAAAGTTAAAGTTAAAAGGAAGTCTTTGAAGTAATTTGTGATTCGAATGTATCGGGTACTGGGTATCGAAAGGCCAGAGTGGTTGAAATTTTAATGCAATGTTTGGTATGTGTTCTACTAGTCTAGAGGTGAAGGTTTGAGAAATGTGAAGGTTCTAGTAATAATCGAGATCCAAAAAAAAATTGTTTTGGTAAAAGCTAAATTTGTCGAGTACCGGGTACCAGGTAAAAAAGTTGAGTTTTAAAGTTAATTGTAAAAGTTTTCTTGGGAGTTTGAAATGTATGGTAACCCACTTAAAAGGAATAATTTCATGACAATGAATTTAAAAGCGTGATATTTATGATTTGTTTAAAATAATGATTTATTGATGATGGTTTTATTTTCATGAGAGTTTTATGAATTTTGTAAAAAGGGATTGATATCTGGAATTTTATTTTGCAAGAGAAACATATTGTGATGTAGTATTCAGGTATGGATGGTCAAGAAAATTTGGATCATGAGTAGTGGCATAGCCAGTGTTAGAACTACAATTTTATATAAAAATCCTAGATGTCTTTTGCCATTTGGACCCATTCATTTGCTATTTTTTTCATTAAAAAAACATTTTTCCATCCATATATACTTTGCACCATATACCGCTGACTTAACATTCATTAAAATTTCACTCACCGCTTTATCGCGGCCTCCCACAATGGGCTTGTGGTATGGCGGTGGCGGCTAAGGTGCAGGCATTATGTGTTTACCACCACACAACGTGCAGTCAATTCATTAACCATGGTATCACGGTGGCAGTGAGATAACCGGCGTGGCAGCAGCTAGGAGGTGGTCAGAGGGTTTACCGTGATATCGTACATGGTTTTAAGGCAGACCGTGGTGACTACGGTGGTCAAGAGAAAGTGGCAGAGTTAGCTATCGCAGTACCATTGGCGATCAGGCTAGTGACCACAGTAGCACGGTAAAATCCTAGCAAATGGTGGCGAGGCAACAGAGAATGGTTACCGCGATATTGCGGATGGTCACCATGAAGACCATGGTAGCATGGTGAAATAGAGGTGGCAATTAGCGAAGGCTTACAGTGATACCGCACATGGTTAGCAGGCAGACCGCGGTGGAGCGGTAGCGGTGAGAGATGATAGTTAATGCTAGTACCGTGATACCACGGGTTGAAGTAATGGAAACCACAATAGAGAGGTAGGAATAAAGGAAAGCTCACGGCCTATGAAGTGAAAAATGAAAGGTGGTAAAAGTATTGAAATAAAAGCGCAGAACTATGAATGAAAATATTAATTTTTCGACAAGGCAATGCAATTAATTTATTTTTTTCGTTGGGGAATGCAAACGGTTTTACCGATTAATTCAAGGGTCACGACCCTTGAGTTGTGATGTATAAATTCTTTTAAAAAATCAGTCATGAGGAGAGAAAAGATTTTTTCTCAAGAAACAAGGACAAAATTGGGATATACACAATGAACAATACTTCTTGAAACTGGAGGTAATGGAGAAAAAACAATAAAACTGGTGAATTCTTTTCTGGTTGGGTTGTTGAGATGTTGTAATTGTTATGTTTCCTATCTAGTTGTCTCCAATTAGAATTTTCAAAATCATTCAAATCAAGATAACAAGTGTATTTCTGATTTATCACAGTGCATTCTTTCACTTTGTGTGATTTATTCAATAGGTGTTTGCAAGTTAGGACTAAACTCTTTTAGATGAGTCACAGTGATTTTAGGATTTGTATTGGATGATTAAGAAAGAACCTAGTAGGAAGACATTCAAGCATAATTTATGCAAGCCATAAATTGGGTGAAATAATATGTCAGTCATAGAATTTCATACTTAAAATATGCCTCATAACTTGAATTGTGTCAGAAAAGAAAATATATATGTAATTAGTAATATTTTTTTACTCCATTTCCCAATAGATAGAAGGCACTGATTTTCCATATCCCAAAATATAGACTTCATTATAAAATATATTCAAATATTTTCTTTTGTGTAGTAGGAGTAGTTGTGGTATCATTTGGTCTATCCATTCCCAATTGCCATTGTGGGTAGATTGTTTAGCAGGAATTTCATTTCAAATCTGCACATTTCACATAGGTTCACCCACCTAGGTCTAGCAGAACCTAAAGAGCAGAAGGTTTAGTTGAGTAATTGGCCTTGTACATTGTCCAAAAATGTTGTAAGAACTTGGAAAATTATTTTGGTTAAAACCTGCATTTTTGAGAACCAACAGCCAGGTCGTGTGGTGCACTTTGGGATTCCATGTGAAGGAGTATTTTGTGATACCGTAATATTGGGAATCTTGGTATTAAAAATGTTGTGAAAGAATGTGCCCAGCTTCAGTGTGATTTACTCTCAAGAATTTTTCATCTGAGTTCAAACCTAAGTGTAGGAACAAATTTCCACTTGATCATTTTGAATGTATGGGAAGTTCCTACATTTTTTTCGACAACTCTACTCGGCTCCAAGTTAATGTCCTGATTATATTAAAAATGGAGATCTTGAAAGATTTTAAAGTGTTGAAGAAGGTTTACATTTGTTGACTTATTCAACAATTCTCCTGCTAGTTGTCATATTCGACGTGCCTTGTTGTGATTCATCCCTTGGATTTCGTCTCATGTATTGGTTGACTTTCTTGAATATCTTATTTCTATAAAAGGTCGAGAGATGTTTCAAGTTAAGTTTAGAATTTTCAGATGTTGAAGAGCCAAAACCTTTTCAAGTTTTATTCTTTTTCCTATTTTATGTTCCATTCCAGATTAAAAATTTGTATGTTTCATTAGAAGTTAATCAATATCATAGCCAATTTGAAATTTATTTCCCGATATGAAATCTTACATAGTTGATTGTTTGTTCCTAACAGACAAGCCTATGTGCTGCACTGTTTAAGGTGCATACTAACTTTATCGAATGGAAAATAATCCCCCCTTTATTTAAAATTTTGCATCTTTTTTTGCCTAGTTGTGAAGCAATCTAGTGACATATGGAATGGTTTTCTCTACTTTGGTTATTTCTTGAGGCATGCATGGATAATACCTGGGAAAAATTTTAATTTTTCAATAATTTGTTATGCTTTATTTTAGAATAGATGTTTAAATTTTAGAAAATGTTTCAAAAAAGAGATGAATGCATGGAGTTTTGATTGATAATCTTTTGATTCCATGATATTATTGAATTCTTAAAGCTAAATCTACTTGGATAAATGTAAGCTATTTGAAGATCATTAAATTTTATTGCAAATTTCTCAATTTCATGAAGTTGTGAAATGAACAGACTGAGTTTATCTTTTTCTTATCTTTCTAATTCCTTTGAGAACCGAAAAAATCGTTTACCCCTTGTGATTAATAGCATTATCACAACGAACCCTAATGTGAACCTAGTACAGTCAAGACCTGACATAAACGATCCTTGGGATTAAGCTGAGTTAGCCTAAGATTTAGGTTGTCCTGGTGAAATCTTTCAAGAAAGATAGGTTCCCTGCGATGTGTCTATGAGGATTTATCTATATTGTTGGTATGCGACTAACATCGTTGTCAACAGTTACAATTATAGTTACATATAGAATTTGTGTTACAATTAGCATTAGGATTAGAATTAGATTTGAGGTCGGGGATAGGGTTAGGGTTAAAGTTAGGGTTAGGATTAGAGATAGATTATAGTTAGAGGTAGGGTTAGAGATATAAGTATGCTTAGGATTAGGGTTAGGGTTAGAATTAGAGATAGAATTATGGTTAGGGGTAGGGTTAGGATTAGGGTAAGGTTTATTGTTAGGGTTAAGGTCCCTAGCGTTAGGTTTAGGTTTAAGATTAGGGTTAAGGTCCCTAGGGTTAGGTTAAGGGTTAATAATAGGGTTTAGGTTATGAAGAAAGATATAATTAGGGTTAAATTTAGGGTTATGGTTATGGTTATGTTTAGGTTTTGGGTTAAAATTATGGTTAGAGTTAAGGGTAGGGTTATCATTAGAGATAGAATATGGGTTAGGTTTAGGTTTAGTATTACAAATAGGGTTAAGGTAAGGTGGTGCAGGAGCACTTAGCCAGAATGGGCAAGAATGGCAATTTTTGGCAATTTTTGTTTTTTTTCAATTAAGGTCATGTTGACCATTGTTCTAGGAGTTTGATTTAGCTTAATGTTAATCAGGAGCTATCATTAGAAGTTATTTTTCTATTTGGAATGGTCAAGTGTGAGGTTTAACACTAAATGTTAGTGGTTTGTGACTTTTTCAAATATATGCATTTGTAAGGCCTAACCGGCTTGGAAGAGAAAAGCCTCGAGCATAATTGTTTTGAGGTGGTATTTAGGCATGGCCTCGACCATTGTGCAAGGTTAGAAGGTTTGGAGAATGTTTGTTATTTGAAAATTTGAAAAAAAAGAAGCAAAGGATGGACAGTTTGAACAGTTAGCTTAAAATTTTGTGTTTTCTTGAATGTTTGGTTGATCAAGAACGAACATACCTATGTTATGCTTTAGCTACTGTTTATGCCTTAATTTACTTGTTAGCTTTTTAGTTTGTAGAGTGGAATTGTAAATTGTAGGTGTCTTTGTAGATAGTTGTTTTGTTTTCTTGTTAATTATGTGTCCTGATTGGTAATTTGGACAGAATGGAGTCTTAGACCCACTTCCCACTATACCCAGTGTATGAAAACTTGGGCAATGGAGCTAGGCTCCCTGTACATAGTTAGGTTAGGTGTGGTGATAGGTAGGAATGCAGGAAAAGTGGCTAAGGACTGCTCCTAGGCGGGCTTGACAGTGCCCGGCTAGGACAGTCATTTTACCAATGCTAAAAGGCACTCTACTTGCAGGGTGAATGTTCCTAGGGTAAACCCCGAGGCAAGAAGGTGGAGGAAGGTCCCACAATGGCCAAGACCCAAGGAGGAAGCCTCAACATTCAAGAGACCAAAGATCTGCTATGACAGACCTACCGAGTGGCTAGTGAATGAAGAAGGAAACCTAGTGTTAGCAAAAATAGGAGTAAGGTCCTGTGTACGGCCAGTCAAGGAGATAGGGTCTGAAAATCTTGGAGAGGGTGTAACAAGGATCAAGAATCCAAATAAAAGATTGTAGGTTGTTTGCAAAATTTGTGTGCAACAGTGGGTTTTACTTGGGCTTGGAGGCCTAAAAATGGCTTAAGGCTAGTAGCCTTTTCCAAACCCTAACCAAGGGTTTCTTGGAAGCGATGGAGGAATGAAGGTGAAAGGAGTTCTGAGAATCTTAGTAGGATGCAAATAAGAATGAAAACATGAATTAGTAACCCTACAAAAACTTGGTGAAGTATGGAGTGAAATTGGCCTTTAGGAAGGAGTAAGGGTCAGTGAGGACAACAAGCAAGTAGTAAGAGTTGTGTGATTTGATTTGACAAAGGTTGGAAGAGGGGATGGTATTGAACCAGGGGTATCTAAAGAAGTGTCAAAGCCTAGAGGTTGGGTGGTGAAAGGAGCCACAACAAGGGATTGCTGAGGTGAGACCCGGGAGCATGGAGGTGTGAAGCGTCCAACCAAACCCTCTTTACACCAGATTAGTATCAGAGCAAGTTAAAGATTTGGGAGTGATTTTGTATGTCAGATAGTGAGTCAAGTGATTTTTCCACCATGGTGACAAATGCAGAGCTAGCTAAGAAGGTTGAAGAATAGGAAGAAGACAATAATCGGTTGAGGGAAAGATTAGCTCAACTGGAGGCAGTAGTGAGGAGTGCACAGATTGAGGGAAGAATTCCAAAAGAAGAAGAGGTTGTAGAGGAAGACAAGACCCTTGAACCTGACCCTATTTTGAAGGAGGATCCCTTCTTCAAGGCATTGAAAGCCTTGAGTGGAAAAGCACTTGAAGGCATACCATTATTCAGTGGAAAGATGGACCTAGACTTAGTCATGGATTGGATAGAAGGCATGGAGAATCACTTTGAGTGTGATGGATTGACTGAAGCTCAGAAGGTGAAGGTTGCTAAGTCAATATTGAGATGATCAGCCTTGACATGGTGGAAGTTTGTTCAAACAAAGAGGGAGAAAGAAGGCAAACAGCTCATATCAACTTGGAAAGGTATGGTTGCTAAGGTAAAAGAAGCCTATATGCCTGATGACTATGAAATTCAATTACACAAGAAGAGACAAAGCCTAAGGCAGAAAGAACTAGATGTGAATACCTATACTGAAGAATTCCAAAAGCTTTGCATGAGGTCAAATGTGACAGAAGATGAAAGCCTCAAAGTTGCTAGATATCTTAATGGTTTGAAGTGGAATATCCAAGAGGAGATGGCTCTTTTGAGTCCTAAAATAGTTCATCAATGCTATCAATTAGCTATCAAGATTGAGGAAAGGAACAAGAGGAAGAAAGATCAGGCTTCTAAAGGCAGAGGTAAAGGCAGGGATCATAGAGATCAAAGAGGACAGTGTGGAGGTTACCAAGGAAGAGGTAGTGACCAAAGAAACCGAGGAGAATCCAAGCTCACTGAGCATGGAGGTGAAACATCTTCAAGAGGAGGATTTAATAGAGTAAGAGGACCTCAAGGGGGTTCAAATAGAGGAAGAGGAGCAGGCAGAAGTAACTCTTACTTTGCCACCATGAAGTGTTATCATTGCAATCAAATGGGACACCCAGCTTATAGATGCCCGGAGAAATTTTCTTCTTCAAGCAATGAAAAGAGAGTGGCCTATGCACAAGAGGACACCATGAGTCCTAAGACAACTGAGATCAATCATATAGAGTCTAAAAATGGAGAGAGTTTGATGTTTAGAAGAGTGTTGATAAGGCAACTGGTCAAAGATGAACCTAGGCAAAGAAGAGCTCTTTTTAGAGTAAGGTGTAAAATTCTGGGCAAAGTATGCAAGGTCATTGTAGATTCTGGTTCTACAGACAATATAATCTTAGAGGAGGCAGTAACTAAACTGAAATTGCAGAAGGTACCTCATACTAACCCCTACAAGGTCACTTGGGTAAACAAAGGGCAGAGTGTTTTGGTTAATGAGCAAGTAACTGTGGAATTTTTAATTGGAGGTTATAAAGACAAGTTAGTTTGTGATGTTTTACCCATGGATGCATGTCATCTATTGTTGGGTAGACCATGGAAATATAATAGGAGTGTTGTGTATGATGGTAAAGAGAATACAATTGCATTTAAGAAGGATGGAAGAACCTTTAAATTGCAGTCACTGTCTGAGGTAGATGAAGGACAATCCAAGACACCAAGTGTGCTTCTTAGTAGTGGAAAAGAGTTCCTCAACACCCTACATGAAGGTGGAGAAGGATATGTTGTGTTATTACAGTCCAAAGAGGAAGAGAAGATGGAAAAACCAGTCATCCCAAAAATAGTCTAGAATTTGATTGATAAGTACAAGGATATTGTAAGTGATGGTACTCCTGCAACCTTACCTCCAAAGAGAGCTATTAGCCATCAAATAGACTTCATACCTGGAGCATCATTGCCTAACAAAGCAGCCTACAAGTTGACACCGGATCAGAACTTGGAAGTAGCTAGACAAGTGCAAGAATTGTTGGATCAGCAGTTGATACAAAAGAGCATCAGCCCATGTGCAGTACCAGTAGTTTTGGCAAGCAAGAAGGGAGGAAAATGGAGGTTGTGTACTGACTCTAGAGCAATCAACAAGATCACAATTAGGTACAGGTTCCCAATTCCTAGAATTGAGGATTTAATGGATTGTCTTGGAGGGGCTCAATACTACACAAAGTTGGATCTTAAAAGTGGATACCATCATATCATAATTAAGGATGGTGATGAATGGAAGATAGCATTCAAGACAACATATGGTCTATATGAATGGAGAGTGATGCCATTTGGTCTTTCCAATGCACCTAGCACGTTCATGAGACTAATGAATGAAGTGCTTAAGGATTTCACAGGGATTTTTGTGGTAGTCTATCTTGATGACATACTGATTTTCAGTAAGACAGCAGAAGAACATCTGAAGCATGTGGAGATGGTTCTTAAAAGGTTGCAAGAAGAGAAGTTGGCAATTAATCTTGAGAAATGTGAGTTTTTCAAACAAGAACTTGTGTACTTGGGTTTTGTAGTGTCTAAGGGATCATTGAAGATGGATCCAAGCAAGGTGGAGGCAATCATAAACTGGCCTACACCAACCACAGCAACAAAGGTAGGGAGTTTCCATGGTTTAGCCCAATTCTATAGGAAATTCATAAGGAATTTTAGTGGTATTTGTGCACCGGTTTTAGAGACAATAAAAGGGGGTGTGAAAACCAAGCTTGTGTGGACTCAAGTAGCTGAGAGGGGGTTTGAGAAACTGAAACAAGAAGTAGCAACTCAACCCATATTTTTACTACCTAGCTTTGACAAATTATTCACTGTTGAGTGTGATGAAAGTGGAGTGGCAGTTGGAGGAGTGTTAAGTCAAGAGGGTAGGCCTATAGCCTTATTTAGTGAGAAGATTAATGAAGCAAAGAAGAAATAATCAACCTATGACTTGCAACTTTATGCTTTGGTCCAGTCACTTAGGAAATGGAGGCATTATCTTCTACCCAAGGAGTTTGTAGTCTTTACAGTCAACCAAGCACTCAACTATATGAACACCCAAGAGAAATTGAGTAATAGGCATTTGAAGTGGATGGAATACATCCAAGCTTTCACATTCACCATCAAGCATAAGAAGGGGAAAATGAATAAGGTAGCGGATGTATTGAGTAGGAGGTTATTGACAGTTCAAGAGATACAGGTGCAAAGCATAGGAATTGAAAGTTTTAAAGAACTCTATGGAGAGGATGAAGATTTCTCAGAGATCTATAAGGTATGTTTAAACTTTGAGAATCATTTTCATAGCTAGTATGTAGAATATACTTTGCAAAGTGGATTGTTTCTTAAAGGAAACTAGTTGTGTGTTCCTAAAGCGTCAATGAGAAAAAATCAAATCCAAGAAAAGCACAATGGCAGTCTTAGTGGGCATTTTGGCATCAATAAGACATTAGAGTTAGTTCAAAGATTTTACTATTGGCCTAAGTTGGAAAGAGATGTTAGGAAATATGTGGAACAGTGTGTTGTATGCATGAGAGCTAAGGGAGGAGCTAGTAATGCTGGTCTTTATCAACCCCTACCCATTCCAAATAGACCTTGGGAGTGTGTGAGCATGGATTTTGTGGTAGGCCTTCCTAAGACCAAATCTAGTTTTGACAATGTGTATGTTGTGGTGGACAGATTTAGTAAGATGAGTCATTTTATACCTTGTAAAACTATTCATGATGCTGGTTACGTAGCTCATCTCTTTTTCAAGGAGGTTGTAAGGATTCATGGCTTACCTTTAAGCATAGTTTTAGACAGGGATGTTAAATTTATGAGTCATTTTTGGAAGACTTTGTGGAATAGGTTGGGAACCAATCTATCTTTTGGATCTGCCTACCATCCTCAGACTAATGGCCAAACAGAGGTGGTTAACAGGGTGCTAGGTAACCTACTAAGGTTTCTAACAAAGGAGTATGGACAGACTTGGGATATGGTCATCTCACAAGCTGAGTTTGCCTATAATGGCAGTGTCAATAGAACTACAGGGAAAAGTCCTTTTGTGGTTGTGTATGGAATGCACCCAAGAGGTATTTGTGAACTCAAAGATTTAGGAGCCATGGAACATAGAAGTGGACATGCTGAAGATTTCAGTCAGACCATGAAACAGATACAAGAACAGGTGAGGAAAACAGTTATTGAAGCTACCCATAAATTGAAGGAAAAGGTGGATTTGACAAGGAAGGATGTACAATTTGTTGTAGGTGATTATGTCATGGTTCACCTCAACAAGTCCAGGTTGTAGAAGGGAGTCTCAACCAAGCTACAGATGAAGAGAGTAGGACCATGCAAAATCTTGGCCAAGTATGGCAAAAATGCATATAAGATTGAGTTACCTACTGACTTAGGAATATCACCGATTTTCAATGTTGCTGATTTGATCAAATATAAAGGATTAGTCAAGGGATTAGATCAGGAGAGTCAAGAGGTCTTCAAAGACATCAGCAACATATCACTACCCAATCAGGACAAGCAACAAGCTGAGAAGATATTGGAATCCAGGGTGCAAAAGTCTACTAGGCACAAGGTGTATATGGAGCACCTCATCAAGTGGAAGCATAAACATGAGTCAGAGGCTACATGGGTCCAAGAGGATCAGTTCAAGAAGCTTGGGATTGAAATTTCCTTTCTCTCTCCTTCTCCTTCTTAGTGTTTCTGCTGGGAGGGGGAGAATGGTGTAGGAGCACCTAGCCAGAATGGGCAAGAATGGCAATTTTTGGCAAATTTTGTTTTTTTTCAATTAAGGTCATGTTGACCATTGTTCTAGGAGTTTGATTTAGCTTAATTTTAATCAAGAGCTATCATTAGAAGTTATTTTTCTATTTTGAATGGTCAAGTGTGAGGTTTAACACTAAATGTTAGTGGTTTGTGACTTTTTCAAATATATGCATTTGTAAGGCCTAACCGGCTTGGAAGAGAAAATCCTTGAGCATAACTATTTTGAGGTGGTATTTAGGAATGGCCTCAACCATTGTGAAAGGTTAGAAGGTTTGGAGAATGTTTGTTATTTGAAAATTTGAAAAAAAAGAAGTAAAGGATGGACAGTTTGAACAGTTAGCTTAAAATTTTGTGTTTTCTTGAATGTTTGGTTAATCAAGAACAAACATACCTGTGTTATGCTTTAGCTATTGTTTATGCCTTCATTTACTTGTTAGTGTTTCAGTTTGTAGAGTGGAATTGTAAATTGCAGGTGTCTTTGTAGATAGTTGTTTTGTTTTCTTGTTAATTCTGTGTCCTGACTGGTAATTTGGACATAATGGAGTCTTAGACCCACTTCCCACTGTACCCAATGTATGGAAAGTTGGGAAATAGAGCTAGGCTCCCTGTACATAGTTAGGTTAGGTGTGGTGATAGGTAGGAATGCAAGGAAAGTGGCTAAGGACTGCTCCTAGGCGGGCTTGACAGTGCCCGGCTAGGACAGTCATTTTACCAGTGCTAAAAGGCACTCTACTTGCAGGGTGAACATTCCCAGGGTAAACCCCAAGGCAAGAAGGTGGAGGAAGGTCCCACAATGGCCAAGACCCAAGGAGGAAGCCTCAACATTCAAGAGACCAAAGATATGCTATGACAGACCTATCGGGTGGCCAGTGAATGAAGAAGGAAACCTCGTGTTAGCAAAAATAGGAGTAAGGTCTTGTGTACGGCCAGTCAAGGAGATAGGGTCTGAAAATCTTGGAAAGGGTGTTACAAGGATCAAGAATCCAAATAAAATATTGTAGGCTGTTTGCAAAAGTTGTGTGCAACAGTGGGTTTTACCTGAGCTTGGAGGCCTAAAAATGGCTTAAGGCTGGTAACCTTTTCCAAACCCTAACCAAGGGTTTCTTGGAAGCGATGGAGGAATGAAGGTGAAAGGAGTTCTAAGAATCTTAGTAGGATGCAAATAAGCATGAAAGCATGAATTAGTAATCCTGCAAAAACTTGGTGAAGTATGGAGTGAAATTGGCCTTTAGGAAGGAATAAGGGTAAATGAGGACAGCAAGCAAGTAGTAAGAGTTGTGTGATTTGATTTGGAAAAGGTTGGAAGAGGGGATGGTATTGAACCAAGGGTATCTGAAGAAGTGTCAGAGCCTAGAGGTTGGGTGGTGAAAGGAGCCACAACAAGGGATTGTTGAGGTGAGACCCGGGAGCATGGAGGTGTGAAGCTTCCAACCAAACCCTCTTTACACCATAAGGGTTATGATTAGGGTTAGGTTTAGGGTTATGATAAGGATATGGGTGAGGGTTATAATTAGAATGTGTTAGTATTAGACTTAGGGTTAAGTTTAAGGTTTTATATAGAATTATAATCATAATTGTAACCTTAGAGCTAACCTTAATGAAAATTCTAATTCTAACCCAAATTGTAACCTTCATCCTAACTCTAACCCTAATCAAAATTATAACGCTATTTTTTATCCTAGAACCCTAATTATAATAATAAATTATCAACCCTAACCCTAAATATAACCCAAATATTTATCTTAGAAACCTAATTAAACCCTAAACCTAATCGTAATTGAACCATAATTTGATTGTGACCCCTAATTGATTTGTAACCATAAATATAATATTAACCATAATTTAACCCTATATGTAATCATAATTGAATCTTGGCCCTAACCATACCAATAATGCTAATTGAACCTTATATGTAACCTTGATTCAATATTAATCCATTTTTAATCCTAACCCTAATTGCATCTTTTTTCATAATTGAACCTTATTTGTAATTGAACCACAACCCTAATTGAACTCTAACCCTAAACCTAACCTTAATCCTAACCCTTATTGAACCTTTATTTAATCTTAATCCTAACCTTGACCCTAACCCTAATTTATCCTTAATTTAACCCTAACCCCAAGCTTTATTTTAGAACCCTAACCCTAACTCTAAGTGGACAATAACCCTAATTGAACTCCAACCCTAACCTAACCTTAACCCTAACCCTAATTGAACACTAACCTTACTTGAATTATAACCCTAACCCTAATTGAAGACTAACCTTAATTGAACCCTAACCTCAATTAAACACTAACCATAATTGAACACTAACTTTCAAGTTTAACTCTAACTCTAATTGAATCATATGCCTAACATGAACACTATCTCTTATGTTATTTGAACCCTAACCTTAATTAAACCTTAATCTTAACCCTAACCCTAATTGAACCCTTATTGACTCTTAACCCTAATTAAACTTTAATCCTAACCTTATCTAAACTTTGAACCTAATTAAGCTCTAACTCTAACCCAGATCTTAATTAAATCCTAACACTAATTGAACCCTAATCCTAACCCTAATTGAACCCTTACCCTAACTCTACTTGAATGTCAACCCTAACCTAACCCCAAGCTTTGTTGTAGAACCCTAACCTTAAGTGAACACTTACCCTAATTAAACTCTAAACACTAAACACTAACCCTAATTTAACTTTACCCCTAACCCTAACACTAAATCTCATTGAAACCTAATTTAACCTTAACCCTATTTGAACTCTAACCCTAATTTTGAACCCTAATTGGACACTAACCCTTACACTAATACCCTAATTGAACCCTAACCTTAACCCTTACCCTTTTTAATTTCTAACTCTAACTTTGACCCTAATTAAATTCTAACCCTAATTGAACCCTAATCCTTTTTAAATGTCAAGCCTAACCTAGCCCCAAGATTTATTGTAGAACCCTAACCATAACCATAACCCTAAGTGTACACTTACCCTAATTGAACTCTAACACTAACCCTAATTAAACTCTAACCCTAACCCTTGTTGAACCCAAACCCTAACTCTAATTGAACACTAAACCTAATTGCACTCTATCCAAGATAACATTAGCCCTAATTGAACTTTAACCCTAATGCTAACTCTAATCCTTATTGAAACTTGATTGAACCTTAACCCTAATTGAACTCTAAGCCTAATTTTAACCCTAATTAAATCCTAACCCTAACACTATTCCTTTAATTAAACCCTAATCCTAACCTTAATTGAATCCTAACCCTAACATTATTTGAACCCCAACCCTAAACCTAACCCTAAGCTTTATTATAAAACCCTAAACCTAACCCTAATCCTAACCTTGATTGAACCCCAACCTTAATCTTGAAACTAACCCTATTTGAACCCCAAACCTAAACCTAATCCAAGCTTTATCATAGAACCCCAATCCTAACTCAAATTAAACCATAACCCTAAGTAAACATTTACCTCAATTAAACTATAACCTTAACCCTAGTTGAACCCTAACCCTAACACTTATTAAGCCCAAACCTTAACCTTAACTCTTATTGAGCCCAAACCCTAACCCTAATTGAACTCTAACCGTAATCATAACCCTAATCCTCATTAAACCCTAAATGAAACCTAAACCAAATTAAACTCTATACCTAACCCTAACACTAACCTTTAACCTAATTGAACACTAGACCCGACCTTAACCCTAACTGAATCCAAATCTTGGCCCTACATCTAACCCTATTTGAACCCAAACCCCAAGCTTTATTGTAGCACCCTAACCCTAACTCTAAGTGTGTTGAGAACTAGTGCCTCAAATTACTGGCCTATATCGGTGATCGAGTATCGGCTTGTTGGCAGTCACATGTTAAGTTAGTTAAGCTTCAGACTTGTTACTTAGTCTATTTTAGAGTATCGGCGATCGGCAGTTGAATGGATTGGCGATCAGAATTTGGTCGTTGAAATTTCTTAAATGTTGCGAAGTCTCTGAAATTCTTGACCTCTGATAACTCTGATGGTGCCTTGGTTCGACAGTTGGGTATCAACATATCGGAGATGTCAGGGGTTTGAGTGGAAAGTCTAGCAATGTTTGATCAGTGCTCAATCCTCTGATGCTCTGATAGCTCTAACACTTTGATGAACCGACAACAATGAAGAGTCAAGGTGACTTGGCGGTGATGTTAGCTCGAAGACAAGAGATCAACGTGCCGACACATAGTCTTTTGTGGGCGGTTGTATTTAAACCCAAACCGGTTCATCTACTCGATGCATGTGGGATAATGAATATCTTGCGAGTGTGAAATAGAGAACAGTTGAATTGCCAGTAATCGAATGGACAGATTTCTATGGAGATTTAAAAGACGTCTAAGAACTTTTTTGGGAGTTGAATGGTTGATTGTTCAATGGTTGAATTGTAATTTTTTATTGTATGTTGTAGCATTGTAACTGTACAAAAGAGTTACTATTGTATAACTATAATATGTGTGAGGTGATCGGGTTGATTTCATTGTGTGAAACTGAGAATTGATGTCGTGAAGGATTGATCTGAACTTTATTGTGAGCCATTGTTTACTGATAATAAAGAGATCTTTTCTTGGTGATGGGTTTTTCTCCCGTAAGGGTTTTCCCATGTTAAATTTGGTGTCTACTATGTTCCAGTGTACTTGTCTATTTTGTAATTTCCTATTAAAAGTGCATCTTAATGTTCTCTAAATGATATTGAAAGCCACTTTTTCATTAAATCCTCTTTGAATTAGCATTAGGAAAGTTGTTCCACACTCTTGCTTTCCTTACAAGTGGTATCAGATCCTGGCTAGTTGTTTTATCCTTGTGGGTTAGGTAGGTTTTTTCTGCCAATTCTGAAGTGGGAGTCTTATAGAAGAGTCTGGTAATTTCATTTGCAAATTAATATGGCAAGCACATTGAGGAAGATTAAAATTGAGAAATTCAATGGTGGAAATTTTGAGTTGTGGAAACTCAAAATGAAAGATATGTTGGTAGATAGAGATCTCTAGATTGTTGTGTCTAGAATGAAACCTTCAGGAATGAAGCAAGAAGAATGGGACCTCGCAAACAAAAAAGAAAAGGGTTGATAAGACTCTATTTAGCAGACTTTGTTCTCTTGAATGTTCATGAAGAGAAGTGCATATTCTTTGTGGAAGAATCTTGGTGACATTTATCAGGGAAAGTCCTTGGTGAATAAGCTATTCTTAAGGAAGAAGTTGTACTATTTGAAGATGGAGGAAGGGGAATTTGTGGTTGATCATCTCAATATGTTCAATATTCTCATTGCTCATTTAACATTGTAGGTGTAAAGATAGATTATGAGGATCATTGTATGCTCTTGTTGTGTTATTTTCCTGACTCTTGGGATCATTTAATGATGGTGATTGGGAGCACAACAACCACTTTCAAAATGGAAGATGTGGTTGCTTCATTTTTATCAGAAGAGATGCCAAGGAAATCTTCTGAGATGGAAAAGGAGGCTCTTGCTATTTGAGGTAGATTAAAGGAGAAAGGCAAGAAGAAATACAAGTCTAAATATAAGTCTGAAGGGAGATCAAAGTCTCCTAGAAAGAAGTCCAAGGTGAAATGTTGGAATTGTGGGCAGCTTGGTCATGTCTGCAAAGATTGCAAAGAGGAGAAAAAGAAGAATAAGAAAAACAATTCTTCAGATAATGATTCTTCTCAAAGCGATGTAGATGCCTTCATTGTAGCCTTGGTAAATCAAGCATCAGATGATGTTTGGTTGATCGACTTAGGTGCATATTTTCATATTACATCTCATAGAGATTGGTTTACAAAATATGAAAAATATGTTGGTGGAAAGGTGTATCTAGCAAGTGACTAATCTCTAGAAATAGTTGTTTGTGGAAGAGTCAAAATTCAATTTCCTGATGGAAGGATCAAAGGGATTGATGGCATAATGCATATACTAGGTCTGGCTCAAAATATAATATCTATAATCAAGTTGGTTGATGTTGGAATACAAGTCTCTTTTTTCAAATGGTGGTTGCAAAATGACAAGAGGCTCAATGGTGTTGGCTATGGGTGCTTGAATTGGTACTCTATACAAGTTGGATGCACATGTGGTTCAATGCAACGGTGTCTTTGAAAATTCAAGCAAGACTGCTCGAGTAGAGAAACTTCCTGCAGAAAATACCATCCTCTAGCATCAAAGGCTTGGCCACATTGGTGAGAAAGGCTTAAAATCTTTGAAGAATAAAAACCTGGTAGAAGGGCTTGATGATTGTAATTTTGAGCTTGATTTCTATGAACATTGTATATATGGAAAGCAACACCATGTTTCATTTTATTCGTGTACTCATAAATCCTATGGTTTGTTGGATTATGTTCATTCTGATGTTTTTAGTCCAGTTGATGTTCCTTCTTTATCTAATTCAAGATATTATGTATCTTTCATAGATGATCATTCAAGAAGGGAACTTGTATACTTTCTTGAAATTAAATCAGAAGTGTTTAGTCAATTTAAAGAGTTCAAGAACTTGGTACAAAATTAGACTAGTAGGAAAATAAAATGCTTGAGGACGGATAATGGCGGTGAGTTTTGCTCAACAGATTTTGACGAGTATTGCAAAGACCATGGAATTATAAGGCATAAAACAATTCCTTATACTCCACAACAGAATGGAGTTTCTGACAGGTTGAATAGAACGTTGATGGAAAGGGTGAGAAGTATGTTGAGTAGTGCTTGTCTAGAGCAGAAGTTCTGGGCTGAAGCCATTTCTATAGCATGTTACTTGTTGAATCGATCACCCTCTTTGGCATTGGTAGAAAAAACACGTATGGAAGCATGGTTTGGTAAGAAGACCTCTCTAAGACATCTTTGTGTCTTTGGTTGTGAGGCATATTCTTATGTGCCTAATGCAAAAAGATCTAAGTTGGACAAAAAGGTTGTCAAATGTATCTTTATTGGCTATGGAGTCGGTGTAAAAGGATACAAGCTTTGGGATCCTGTCGCTGAGAAGGTTGTATACAACAAAAGTGTAATCTTTCAAGATTTGAAACCTTCTGCTATAGATTTACAGTCAGAGAAGAAGGAAGAAGAAGTGAAAGAGGAGGTAGTAGAAGTGCCTGTTACTCCCGAAAAGAAAGAACTACATACTCTTGGTGGACACAATAATGAGGAGAGTTCAAGTAGCTCTAAGAGTTTTGAACAGGAAGAGGAACAACAATCTTAGCCTCGGCCTATGAGGAGGTCTACACGTGAAAGGTGACAACCTGATAGGTATGGATTTTCCATGTTGGATTCAAACTGTTCATATGCATTGATTACTAACATTCATGAGCCTAGGATTGTGAAGGAGGCAACAAATATGTTTGATACAAATTTTTGGTTGGAGACCATGAATGAAGAAATGGCTTCATTAAAGAAGACTGAGACCTGGGATCTAGTGCCCTTTCCAGAAGGTTGAAAACCAGTTGGCTATAAATGGGTATTTAAAAATAAAATTGGTCTAGATGGCAGTGTTGAAAATTATTAAGAAAGGCTGGTCACAAAGGGGTATTCCCAGAAAGAGGGAATTGATTATGGAGAAATATTTTCTCCTGTAGCTAAGCTAACATCTATCAGATTTCTTTTGTCACTTGCAGTAGCGTATGACTAAGAGATCAAATAGATGGATGTGAAGACAGTGTTCCTTCATGGTGACTTGGAGGAAGAAATTTATATGTCCCAGCTTGAGCACTTTGTGGAAAAAGGTAAAGAAAATATGGTTTGCAAGTTAAAGAAATCTCTATATGGTTTAAAACAGTCACCTAGAATGTGGTACCAAAATTTTGGCACTTATGTGTTGTCATTGGGATTTGTGAGATCAAAATCAAATCATTGTATATATTATAAAACTAAAAATAATTGTTTTCTTATCATTTCATTGTATGTGGATGACATGTTATTCATTGGGAATAGTAAGAGTATGATTTCTGAATTAAAATCTCAGTTATCAGCATAGTTTAAAATGAAAGATTTAGGTGCATCTGGGTATATTCTAGGGATGGAAATTAAAAGGGATAGGGAGAATAGAAAAAATTGTCTTAGCTAGAGAAAGTATATCAATATTGTCCTTGAGAGATTCAATATGACAGATTGCAAGCAATTAGTTATTCCAATATTGTAGGGAAGTAAGCTATATATTGAAGATTGTCCAAAGTCTCTGAATGAGATGGAGGACATGACCAGAGTGCCTTATGCAAGTGAAGTTGGCAGTTTAATGTATGTAATGTTTTGTACTAGGCAAGACATTGCCCAAGCAATGGGAGTATTAAGTTGGTTTATGGCTAATCCAAGAAGGTCGCATTGGGATGCTTTGAAAAGAGTTTTTCAGATATTTGAAGGGAACTTCAAAGTATGATTTGTGTTATCATGGCAACTCCATTGGATCACAAAAGTCTCTTAGCATTCATGGATATGTGGACTCTGATTGGGCAAGGGACATTGACAACAGAAGATCCACCAGTGGATACATCTTCATGTTGTTCGGTGGTGCAATTAGTTGGATGAGCAAGCGGAAAGTTGTAGTCGCTTTATCTACTATAGAGGCAGAGTATATGGAATCAACTCATGTCTATCAAGTGATTGTTTGTCTTAAGTGTTTGTGTTCTGATGTTGGGTTTAATGCAGGGTAGATTCCTATCTATTGTGATAGTCAGAGTGCCATTTGTTTGGCAAAAAATCCTACTTTCCATAACAGGATGAAACATATTGATGTGTAGTATCACTTTATTTGAGACATGGTGGAAGATGGAAATCTTAATCTAGAAAAATTTGATACTCTGACGAATGTTGTAGATGCATTGACAAATCTTGTGAGCACAGTTAATTTTAAATGGTGTTCAAATGTGATGGGCCTTTGTGCCCATAATTCTTGGTGATTTTTAGTTCATTTGGAGGGCCAGTCAGTTCTTCGTCAAGTGGGAGAATGTTGAGAATTAGTGCCTCAAATTACTGGCATGTATCAATGATCGGGCATCGGCTTGTCGGCAGTCGTGTGTTAAGTTGGTTAAGCTTCAGACTTGTTACTTAGTCTGCTTTAAAGTATCAATGATTGGCAATCAGATGGATCGACGATTAGAGTTCAATCATTGAAATTTCTTAAATGTTGTGAAGTCTCTGACATTCTTGACCTCCGATAGCTATAATGGTGCCTTGGTTCGACAGTCGAGTATCAACATATCGTAGATGTCAAGGGTTTGAGTGGAAAGTTTGGCAATGTTTTCTTGGTGCTCGATTCCTTTATGCTCTGATAGCTCCAACACTTCGATGAACCAACAACAATGAAGAGTCAAGGTGACTTGGAGGTGATGTTAGCTCGAAGACAAAAGGTAAATGTGTCGACACATAGTCTTTTGTGGGCAGTTGTATTTAAACCCGAACTAGTTCATCTACTCGGTGCATGTGGGATAATGAATATCTTGTGAGTGTGAAAGGGAGAACGGTTGAAATACTAGTAAATGAATGGACAGATTTTGATGCAGATTCAAAAGACGTCTGAGAAATTTCTTGGGAGTTGAATGGTTTATTGTTCAACAGTTTGTAATTTTTTATTGTATGCTATTGTAGCATTGTAACAGTATGAGAGAGTTGCTATTGTATAACTATAATCTGTGTGAGGTGATCAAGTTGGTGTCATTGTGTGAAACAGAGAATTGATGTCGTGAAGGATTGATCTGTAAATTATTGTGAGCCATTGTTTACTGATAATAAAGAGATCTTTTATTGGTGGTGGGTTTTTCTCCCGTAATGGTTTTCCTACATTAAATTTGGTGTCTATTATGTGCCAGTGTACTTGTCTATTCTGTAATTTCCTATTAAAAGTGTCTTAATATTTTGTAAATGAGATTGAAAGCCACTATTGCATTAAATCCTCTTTGAATTAGCATTAGGAAAGTTGTTCTACACTCTTGCTTTCCTTACAAAGTGAAAATTTACACTTATTGAACTCTAACCCTAACCCTAATTAAACCCTAACCTTAATTGAACCCCAACCCTAACCTTAATTGAACACTAACCCTAAGTAAACTCTAACCCTATCCCTAATTAAACCCTAACTCTAACCCTGACCCCAATCCTTATTGAACCATGATTGAACGCTAACCCTAATTAAACTCTAACCCTAATTAAATCCTAACCCTAATTGAATTATAACCCTAATTCTAACACTAACCCTTACACTAATTGAACCCTAATTATAATTGAATCTTAAACCTAATAGAACCCTAATTGACCCCTGACCGTAACCCTGGCCCTAACCTTATTTGAACCCAAACCCTTATTAGAAGCTTCACTATAAAATATTAACTCTAACCCAAATTGAACCCTAACTCTAACCCTAATTGAACAAATACCCTTAATGAACTCTAACCTTAATCTTAATTAAACCCTAACCCTAATTGAACCTTAATCCTAACCCTTATTGAAACCAAATCATATCCCTAATAGAACACTAACCCTAACCCTAATTATAATTATGAACCTAACCCTAATTATAAATCTAACTCTACCCCTAACCGTAGTCATAACTTTAATTCTAACTCTACATGATCTAACCGTAATTCTAATCCTAACTTTGAACCCTAATTAAATTCTAAATCTAATTGAATTATAACCCTAATTCTATCACTAACCCTTATGTTAATTGAACCCTAATTGTAATTGAATATGAACCCTAATAGAACCCTAATTGACCCTTAATTGTAACCCTAACCCTAACCTTATTTGAACCCCAACCCTAACTTGAAGCTTCACTATAGATTTCAACTCTAACCCAAATTGAACCCCAACCCTAACCCTAATCCTAATTGAACACATACCCTTAATGAACTCTAACCTTAATCCTAATGAAAGTCTAACCCTAATTGAACCATAATCCTAACTCTTATTGAAACCAAACCATATTCATAATTGAACACTTTTCCTAACCCTAATTGAACACTAACCTTAACCTAAATTATAATTATAAACCTAACCCTAATTATAAATCTAACTCTATGCCTACCTCTAATTGTAGTCATAACTGTAATTCTAACTCTACATCTAACCCTAATTCTAATCCTAACCTTAACCTTCACCCTAACCCTAACCCTCACCTTAATTTTAGCCCTAACCATAATTATAAAATGGTTAAATGGGCATCAGTTTAAATCATGGAAGGTTTTATGTTAAGATATATTCTTCTCGAGGTGCCCATTCCACTTATGTATTACAAATTTGATTAAAAAATAGACATCTCAAAAAATATTTCTTAATGTGTTTTAAATAGATTTATTAAAGATGTATATGCTAGTTGGTTTAGATTGGTGTTGATGTTTTAAAGTTACTTTATCTCTTTTAGTGAAATCTCGGATGGACACAAAGGGCTAAATTTAAAGGGTTGTAGAAGTGTTATTTTGCAGTGCTCCACAGGGACCCATCCCCTACCTTGGTACCCCTATCCCCGTCTTGGAAACGTTTCGAGGACTTGGGAGACTTGGGGACTCCTCGTAAACTTCCCCTTGCCTTTGCATCTGACAATGACGCAAACTTGAGCTCCAATTTTGATACAGACCTACCAGTTGCATCTACTGATTAAGGACAGTCATATATTTTCTATGTTTTTGTCATTTTATAGTTGAAACTTGAAGCCTTAGTGCATTTTTCTATAATTCTTATTTAATATGTATCCACATTGACAATAAAAGCATTTGAATTTTCTTAATTTTTTTGTCAATTCTCATGTGAAATATCAATTCAAGTCTAATGTTAAGTATTAATCTTCTACAATGCTTATGATGAATGCTTTATCAATGTTCTGATATGAATATTTGAAATTTCTCTATATATTAAAAAAAATCCCTATTTTTTATAGTCCTCCCCTACCATCTCCTAAAAAATGACCCAAAAGTACCCCCGTACCAAAAACACGTCCCACCGTCCCTTGCCATCCCCATCCCCAAAACTTGGGGGAGCATAGCTATTTTGTGATTTTTAAGTTAAATTTTGCCACTTAGGCAAGTACCTATGAGATAGATACATTTTTGGGGATTCGTTTGAGATTTGTTTAGAGTGTTATGCAAGATCAATTTCACCAAATCTCCTTAGAAAGAGATTGTTCTAAAGAGGTATGAGAAGGTATGGATAATAGTTGTCATACCATATCTTTTTTGTGATTCTATGGATAAGAGAAGGCATGTTTTTCCATCATCATTATGCTAGCATTGAACTGCTACAAAGTTGTAGATAAAGCATTGGTTGTTGTTTCATAATCTCTAAGTAAAAGGGATTGGTTTCAATTGATCAATTTTGCTTTAGTCTAGGTGAGACACCATATGTCATTTTCAATAAATTATGGTCATTGTCTGAGGTTGTGGTAGATAGGAACCTCAAAAAATATGAAATACAATAGAATAAAATAGCCAAACATTCTCATGTCATCCACAAGGCAGCTTGTCTAACACTAACACTAGCAACGCTTCCATATATTTTTTACAATAAAGTAATGGAATAAATCCAACATCACCTCTTGCAATGGCTAACACCACCATAAAACCACCACTGCTTCTATTATGTGTTATTTTCACAATGAATAACTCTACATGGAATGACATGGAAGCCTTCTCAATCTTCAAAAATCCATCCATGGATCTATTGTTCAGGGATTAAATCAATACTATTATGTACTCCTTCCTTCCATGAATAGCCATTTCCACGTCCTCTCTTCTTGCAAGAAGAATGGGAAAAAAATGACTTAGGGTTTGAATGGCCCTGCTAAAATAATAATATTTATATCACCATTCCTCTTGCATCTCTTGAGTTTTGTAGAGAAATTCAATGTAGTGTGCAAAGAAGAGTTGGCCAGAGAATCTGGAATGAACGGCATTGGACTCATGCACTATTATGATTTGAAATATAAAAATAATTCATAGAACAAATCTAAATATTTATAGGAAGCATTTATGAATCTAAAAGAAGCATAGTTTATGTCACCTTCAATAATTCATAACATTTCTCGAACCTAAAATAATCACAAGCACTTGTTGATTTTTTGTAGCTCGAAAAGTGGAGTGTAGAGTTGTTTTAAAGCAACTCGAGTTGGATACGCTTTAAAGCACTTTAAAGCAACTCGAATTGGATATGCTTTAAAGCAATTCGAGTTGGATTTTTAGCAACAGTAGGATTTTAATTCATTAATATAATGTTTCTAGTTTGTGAGGTTGAGATAAGACTGAGAATGATTTTATGTGTGATTTAAAGTTGAGTAATGTAAGGAAAGTTTATTTTCTTGCACGTTGATTTAAAATAGCTGAGGCTATAAATAAAATATTGTTGTAGAAAATCAGTATTGTGTTTTCGAAAGGAAATTTTGTTGTTAGGCTAAATAGAAGATCCAACATTTGCACGTTTTTTTCCCACACTGGATTTCTTGGGTATATCTATGTTATTATCTATTTGTGATTGACTTCTTGTTATTTTTACTTCCGCTATTATTAGTCATTAATTAACCCAGTTGTATTAATTTTAATAAATCATATTTTTTCTGTGATTTTATTGTGCAATTAATCTGTTGATGGGTTATAAGAAATTAACATGGTATCAAAGCTCTAAACTCTGAATACGAAGCCAATATTTCTGACATATTTCAAGAAAAAAAATTAGAATTTTGTCTTCAGTTTCTTATGTGACAATGGCAACCAGTGTTTGATATGAAGACAAGCTTGAGGGTGCGTCTAACTTCTTACAGTGGAAGGTTTGGATTACATCCGTTCTCAAGGAGAATAGGTTGTGGATCTATGCTAGTACAGAGGTGAAACCGCCAACAAATGATCCTATTCCCCTAGATTCGCATGAAGTCAAGGAGGCCAAGGCTCAGAGGATTATTCTTGATGGGGTAAAAGATCATCTAATTTCTCATCTATTGGGGAAAGACACCTCTAAGGAGATGTGGGATACACTCACAAAACTTTATCAGAGCGACTATTAGAGTCGTAAGATGATGCTCAAGGACAAATTGCATAACACCAAGATGTCCAAAGGCGAGAGTGTGACCTCTTACGTGTCTAAGCTGACACAGGTTGGGGATGAGTTATTTGTTGTTGGAGAGATGATTGTTGAAGATGAGTTAGTGTGTATGGCCTTGAATGGTTTCTCAAAGCACTGGGAAGTGTTTGTCAAGTGTTTTTCTGGCAGAGATCGCATACCCGACTGGGCAAGGATTTGGGATGATTTTGTTCAAGAGGAGATCTATGAAGGTGCTCATTGAGATCAGATGAAGAAAATATTGCTCTTGCAAGCAAGGGTAAGAAGAAGTCCAATAAAGAGAAAATAAAAGGTTCTTCTTCCAAGATTGGGAAGAAGAAAGATCTAAGCAAGATAAAAAAATTTGCTACCATCAGTTGGGTCACTATGCTAGTCAGTGACTGAATAAGAAAAATAAGGACAAGCAAAAGAAGCAAGTTATTGCTACAGCAGAGGTGGATGAGTTTGCATCATGATTTGAGAATGAGTTTTCTCTCATTGCATGTCTCTCGAGTTCAATTTCCAATAGGGTATGGTATATTAATAGTGGGCCTTCTTGCCACATGGCGGGAGTCAAAGAATGTTTCACCAAGTTGGAGGAGAAGAATTTGGATTTCTATATTGAGCTAGGAGACAATGCCAAGTACCATGAAACTAGTGTTGGCATGGTCAAGTTTCAGAGGGAGTCTGGTAAACCTCTGTTGGTGGAGGACGTGTTGTATGTCCCTCGCATGACAAAGAATTTAATCTTTGTTTCTACTTTGGAAGAAAAGGGTTACATCGTGACCTAAGAGAGGGGAAAAGTCTATATTCAACCCAAGGATTCCAAGGTTGCAAAATTGATTGAAGTCGGGCATGGAAACTTGTTTCAGTTATAGTTTGAGCCAGCACATGCATTGGTAAGTAGTTGTAGCAGGCTAGGAGAATTGTGGCACGGGAGGATGGCTCACCTTCACCATGGAGCACTTAATATTCTCAAGGAAATAGTGAAAGGGCTGCCTGAGATAAAGACAAAAAATCATGAGTTGTGCAAAGGTTGTGCACTTGGGAAATGTGCCAAGACTAGTTTTCCAAGCAACGACACTAGATCCAAATGGATTTTGGATATTGTACACTCATATGTGTGTGGGCCCATAACAACAATATCCTTGAATGGGTAAGAGTATTGTGTTACTTTTATTGATGACTTCTCTAGGAAGACGTGGATATATTTTTTGAAAAATAAAGATAAGGTCTTTAGTAGGTTCAAAGAGTTTAAGGATCTTGTGGAGAACCAAACCGGGAGGAAGATCGAGATACTGAGGTCTAATAATGGAGACGAGTATACCTCGAATTCCTTCAAATATTTTTGCACTCAGGAAGGTATCAAGAAAGAGTTGAAAGTTTCATACAACCCTCAGCAGAGTGGGGTTGTTAAATGGAAAATAGGGCTATAGTAGGAGTAGCCAGGGCCATGCTTCATGATCAAGATCTACCTTCGTTCTTATGGGAAAAAGCTTGCAATACAGCTGTATATTTATAGAATAGGATCCCTCACAAAGTGTTGGGAAAATTGACTCCAAAAGAGGCGTTCACCGGTAAGAAACCAGATTTGGGGCACATTCACATCTTTGGATGCCTTGTGTATTGTCACATTCTTGTGGAGAAGAGAACCAAGTTGGAACCAACTACAGAGAATGGTATCCTTGTTGGGTACAATGAAACTTCTAAGGCCTACCGTGTTTACATTCCTGCCCTCAAGAAAATAGTTGTTTCCAGAGATGTGAAGTTTGAGGAAGAGAGGGCTCTTCAAAAGTCTAGCAACTTGATGAATGAGGAGAAGTCACCTATGATTGAGGCAGAACAAATTCCTCAAACTTCAGTCACACAAGTTGGAGAGCAGAGCAAGTAGATCGAGCAGAAGGAGGAACAAATAATTCATCAACCTCATATTCCTATTACCGAGAAGAGGAGAAACAGGACTGTTGAGCAAAAACTAAGAGAGGCCCAAGAATATGTTGGTGATCCACAAGATTCAGTTAGGCAGACAAATGATCCTAGATGTTATTCTAAGTATGTGGCAATTATGAGTGATTTAATTGAAGTAGAGCCTTCTAGCTTTCAGGAGGCATCCCAGCACCAAGTATGGAGGGATGCCATGGTGAAAGAGTATTCTTCCATCATGAAGAACAATGTGTGGGAGGTAGTACCACGACCAGAAGGTAAGTTTGTGGTGGGTTCGAGATGGTTGTATAAGATTAAGCATGTTGCAAATGGTAGTGTGGAAAATTTCAAAGCCCGGTTTGTGGTTAAGGGGTTTTCTCATAAGTTAAGGATCAACTATGACGATACTTTCGCTCGAATAGCTAGGTACTCATCCATAAGAGCTATCATTTTTGTAGTAGCACAAATGGGTTGGAGGATTCACTGGATGGATATAAAGACGCCTTCCTCAATGGAGTGATTGAGGAAGAGATTTACATAGAACAACCAGAAGGATTTGAAGCACATGGGAGGGATTCTCATGTATGCAAGTTGAGAAGAGCACTGTATGGGATCAAGCATGCTCTCAGGGCATGGTATTCACGTATTTATAGTTACTTGTAGAGTGTGGGCTTCATCAAGAGTGAGGAAAATCCGAACCTGTATTATGTTCAGGTGAAGAGTGAAATTCTCATATTGGTGTTGTATTTTGATGACTTATTTCTCACAGGATCATAGGAGCTCATAGCACACTATAAATAGGATCTTGCAGGAGAGTTTGAGATGAATGACTTGGGGTTGATGCACTACTTTATGGGATTGAAGTTGTGGTAGAAAGAGGGAGAAATATTTCTTAGACAAGGGAAGTACTTACTTGATATCTTGAAGCGATCTAGGATAGAGAACTATAAGCCCATGTCCACACCGCTTGTGACCAACGAGAAGAATATTGATGCTTCCAAATCAAAGGTAGTGGACCCAAATTTATTCAAACAGCTGATAGGATCTCTTATGTATCTGGTCAACACCAAGCCAAACATTTTTTTTGTAGTGAACTCACTTAGTCAGTTTATGGTGGAACCTAAACGTGTGCATTGGATAGCTATGAAGCATGTTTTGAGGTATATTCGAGGCACAGTTGATTACAGGCTGAAGTATGTTCAACAGGATGGGGTGAAGCTCGAGGGGTTTACCGATGTAGATTGGACAAGCAATACAGCTGACCAAAAGAGCACTTCAGGGTGTTGTTTCAGTTTGGGATCGGGAGCAGTCTCTTGGTACAATAGGACACAGAAATCAGTTGCACTGAGTTTTATGGAGGTCGAGTATATGGTAGCCAGTATGGCTACATGTGAGGCTATTTGGCTTTGAAAACTTCTAGTTGGGCTCTTTGATCAGGAGCTAGATCCTATTGTCATTTACTGTGATAGTCAGAGTTGTATCAAACTCTCTGAGAATCCAGTGTTTCATGGAAAGTCAAAGCACATTGAGATCAAGTATCACTTCATCAGAAATTATGTGGAGAAGGGGACAGTAAAGCTCCAAAACATTCCTACAGATGAACAGATAGCAGATATCCTAACCAAGGCCTTGATGAAGAGTAAGTTTGAATTCTTCATGGATAAGTTGGGTGTTGTGCAGAACACCTTCCTCACTAAGAGGGAGTGTTGATTTTATGTAGCTTGAATGGTGGAGTGTGGAGTTGTTTTAAAGCAACTCGAGTTAGATACGCTTTAAAGCAACTCGAGTTGGATATGCTTTAAAGCAATTCAAGTTGGATTTTGAGCAATAGCTGGATTTTTATTCATTAATAGAATGTTTATGGTTTGTGAGGTTGAGATAAGACTGAGAGTGATTTTATGTGTGATTTAAAGTTGAGTAATGTAAGGAAAGTTTATTTTCTTGCATGTTGATTTAAAATAGCTGAGGTTATATATGTAAGATTGTTGTAGCAAATCAGTATTATATTTTTGAAAGGAAATTTTTTTGTTAGGCTAAATAGAAGATCCAACATTTGCAAGTTTTTTTCCCCACACTAGGGTTTCCTGGGTATATCTGTGTTATTGTCTATTTGTGATTGGTTTCTTGTTATTTTTGCTTCCGCTGTTATTAGTTGTTAATTAACCCAGTTGTATTAATACTTATAAATCATATTTCTTTTATGTGATTTTATTATGCAATTAACCTATTGTTGGGTTATAAGAAATTAACAGCACTTGCTAACCAATTTCCCATATACACAAAACAATTTTCAGCATTCTTTACAATATGAAAAATATTATTTTGAAAAACATAAAAATTGACCATGAATACCTCTATAAAATGTATGAATGAGTTATGCCTGTAAAAGAAATATCTATTTGAACTACCTTTTTTCTATAATGGCAACTATATTCTCTCATTCATTTTCTTAATAACATAAAGTGTAATGGTTCAAGATAGGTTTGTGTCACGTGCAATTGCAAATCGTATCAAGTATTTTAGCTCTTACCTCTGTAAGTGTCGCGACTCTGCTAAAAGCCAAATACATCTGTCAGTGTTGAAAATGAAAATGTTGTGGCCACATTGATTCTCTTAAAGACACTATGCAATTCTTCTACTCCTGTGTGTTACATTCTCTAGCCAAAATCATTTGTTTCTTTGCATGCCTTTCCATCAATTACCACTCTTCCAACTTCCATGCATTCAGTTGTCACTTGCACATCATTTTTTGTGTGACAAGTTATTGTTTACACCAAGTATGCATTGCCACCATAAAAAATGCCTCTCGACGTAACCATAATTGAACTGCCTTTAGCTAGTTCAAAGTCACATGTGCAAGATTGACCCATTTTTTAAAATTCAAGTTTAATGATGACCCCATGCAAAATTTATTCTAATTTAATGTTGACCGCATGCAAAATCTGTCCAAATTTAATGTTGACCCCAAGTTGCATCATTTGAATTTTACTCACGACTAGCATTCATGCCACTCATAATCACTCGTACCCTCATGAAAATATTATGGACCAATTATTCTAACTAGTGTTCATGCCACTCGTACCCTTGTCATGTAAATATATTTTTTTTATCAACAAGAGGCAAAGCCAAATTTTATTAATATATCTAATATCAAAGGATCTTACATCTTATATTACAATATATTCATTATAATCTTATGCTCCAAACCAAAAATAGCAACCGTTCTTGTTAGGATATAAACATCTGAAAGAGCTCTAGTAGTCATAATTAAGTCCCAACCAGTATTTTGGCCTAGGAACAAACTGTCTCTTGCAAAAATGGTCCAAATAACAAAGGACCTTGTTCATCTAGCATAGCTTTACTGCCACCACCTCACCTCTTTACCTTCCATTGCAAGCTTTGATAACTCATATGCTTCCATATTTGCCTCCCTATATGCATGATTAATAGTAAAACAATCAAAATAATCAAGAATTTTTAGTATCCTTTCCAGTAGGCCTTTAAATCTCCAATTAGGTGTTTCAGACATTCTTATTGCATTGATAGTGATAGCCGAATCTCCTTCAATTTCTATCTTGTCAATTCCTTTCTTTTTGCATTCAATTAGCCCTATGTATAAGGCGGTGAATTCAACTATGTTATTTGTATCCTCTTAAAGGGGAATAGCAATCTTGTCTTTAATGGAACCACTGTTATCCCTGATTATACACCTTGCCCCTAAGGGACCAGGATTACCGTTTGAAGCCCCACCAAAGTTCAGTTTCAACCATCTAGTCTTAGGCGGATTCCATGTTGTTTGCTCTTTCTTCTTATCTCTTTCCCCAAAGAACATGGGGACTTTAAGGCTTTCCCAATTAAACCTCATTTTTCCATCCCACTCAGTAAAATCTCCTTTTTTCTTGAGTCTTAATGCTATTTTGTTGTTTATCGTTTCCATAATTGAGCTTTCTGTCATATTAATAACTTATTCAACTAGTTTTGATTTTTTGTTAAAAATCCTCTTGTTCCTCTATTTCCATATTTTCCATAATATCGTTGATGGACTGATCTCCCATAAGCTACTAAGTAACCCATCGTTGGTTCTAATAGGCCAACTTTGAAATGGGGAAATTATGTCATTGGGCAATGTTGTTACAAATCCTAACTTTGCACAAAGCCATCTCCAACATTTTGCTAAGAAGGGACAATTCAAGAGCAAGTGATCATTGCTTTCTTCATGAGCTTTACATAATACACATCTTGAAGGGCCTTCAAAGCCCATTTTTCTAAATCTTTCTATTGTTAGAATTTTCCTTCTAATTGCTAACCAAGCAAATGCTCCTAATTTTGGTATTATTTTTCCACTCCAAAATAGCTTCTCAGATATGCCTAAGTCATTGATTTCTGCTTGGTTAGCCAATAAGTTATATCCCTCTTTAGCATTATATTGTCCATACTTTGAGGTTGCCCATATTATTTTATCATTCACTTTTCTAAAGAATATTTTTCTATTTCTAATTACCTCTTTTAATTGCCTAGCCTCATGTTATGGAATGGGGAGGCCCTCCAAAAAATTTCATTCCCACCCAAAGGTTGGGTCATCCTCTAAGAAATTGACATAATCTTTTATCTTCACCCCCCATGTTTTCTTTAGCCACCTTTTAGTTGTTTCAATTGACTATCTATACTCGGATAGCCTCCCCATGAATCCTCCCAAAACAAGCATGAATTGCCATCATGAACATCCCATGATCTGCCACTAGAGACTTACATTTGAGGATAAAATTTCATATTCTTGATCCCTTTGGGGGGTTATTAATCCTAATTATTTCCTTGGATTCATTTCCTTTTAGATATTTAGTTTGCATGAGTCTCACCCACCTTGACTGTGGGTCCTTTATCATTCTCCATACTAGTTTTGCTCCCAAAGCCAGAGTTTGTTTCACTTGATCTCTTAGTCTCGTTCCTCCTAGTGGTTTTGGTTTTCAAATTTTATCCCACGCAATAAGGGCTATCTTATTCTTCTCCTCTGTCTTTTTCCAAAAGAAATTTATCATTTCTTGAATTAGGGCCTTATTCATTCCTGTTGGCAGTGCCAAATAAGAGAGGAGATAAATTGGTAATGTTGATATTACTGCTTGAAGCATAATTAGTCTTCTTGCCCATGACAACCATTTCCCTTTCCAAGATTTTATCCTTTTGTCCATTTTGCTTTTCAAAGGGTCCCACAATTTTGAATTTATTAGTCCCTTATCTATAGGAATACCCAAATATGTGCATGGTAAGGATCCCTTTTTGCATTTAAAAATATTGATAATTTTGATCTCTAAATCTTGTGTCGTTGAGAAAAAGATCTCTGATTTCTATCTATTGATTGTTTGACCTTGACCTTATGCTTTCTCATATGACCAAAGAATCTCATAAAATCTTCTCACTTCCTTTATTTTTGTTGCTCCCATCAATAGAGTATCATCAGCAAATTGTTGATGCGTGGAACTAAAATTCCTAGTCACTTTGATCCCTTCAATCTGTCTTGAGACATTATTTGCCTTGATTGCTTTGGCCAAAGCTTCTACCCTAATGATGAAGATAAATGGGGACAGAGGATCCCCTTGTCTTAACCCTTTGGACGAGTTGAAGTAACCTTTTGGATTTCCATTTACTAGAATTGAGAATTTTGGAGTAGAGATACATTCAAATATCCAATTTATCTGTTGTTTATTAAAGCCAAAATTTTGCATCATTTTGCACAAAAAACACCAATCTACAGTATCATATGCTTTTGATATGTCTAATTTTATCAACATACCAACCTTTTTAGTGTTTTGCAGAGTATGAATAGCTTCTTGGGCTACAATCACTCCATCCAGAATAAATCTACCTGGGATAAAACATGTTTGCTCCTCCGATATTATCAAATTTAACAGAGGCTTTAACCTATTTGTCATCACCTTTGAGAGAACTTATAGATTGTATTGCAAAGATAAATGGGTCTAAAATCTTCCACTTAACAGCTTTTTCCTTCTTTGGTACTAATGCTAAAAATGTGTTATTAATCTCCTTGAGTATTTTACCCGACCTTCTTGATGCCTCTAAAGCATCCACTAAATCCTTCCCAATAATATCCTAGCATTTTTGGAAGAATATTGTTGGGAACCCATTTGGGCCAGGGGCCTTCTCTGTCGGAAGCTGTTTGAGGGCTATCTCTGCTTCTTCCATAGATATGCTTCTATTTAGTTCTTTATTCTATTTTGGAGTAATTATCTTTGGAATATTAGAGAGGAATTTATTTTGCTCAGATCAATTTGAACTCCCTTCATTGTTCAATAAATTTCTGTAAAAAAATGACAATGTGTTCTTTAATTAAGGTCGTGTCTTCTATTATTTGGTTTCTTTGTCCTTGCAACTTGGTGATTCTATTAATAGCCCTTTTTTGTTTTGTTAAATTATGAAAGAACTTCGTGTTCTTGTCTCCTTCTTGTAGCCATACCTCCCTAGACTTTTGCTTCCAAAACATTTCTTCCTTAGCTATTACATCCTCATATTCTGCTAAGAGTTCCTTTTCTTTGATAAATTCAACTTGTTGCATACCATCTTTAATCACCTTTTCATTGAGATCTTCAAGCTGATCTTCTATGTTCCTTTTGGTTTGAAATTTTTCTCTAAAATGATTCTCATTCCATTCTAAAAGCCTCTTTTTAATGATTTTCATCTTTAAGACAAAGCAGAAGAGTTTAGATCCTTCAACAATGCCCTCTTTCCACCATTGATCAATTATTTTTAGAAAATTTAGATCCTTAAACCACATATATTCGAACCTAAATGGAGGTTTAAGAGGCTTATTGTCTCCCATGATCTGAACCATTATTGGAAGGTAATCAAATCCCTAGTCCAAAAAAATTAACCTATGTGTCATCACCTTTGAGAGAACTTAAACGTTATCATTATATAAGGGAAGGTAATCAAATCCCTAGTCCAAAAAAAATTGTCAATTTTCTCTACTATGTTACTAAAGCCCAACCATATATTTGTCCATGTATATATTTTATCACCTAATTCAATTTCAAACAAACCATTCCTTTCCACCCAATCATTGAAGTTTGATTGTGTTCTACCCGATCTATTTAGACCACCTCTTTTCTCACTTGAGTGTCTTATTGCATTGAAGTCTCCTCCAATGATAACGTTTTGATTTTGCATGGATGAAAGAGCTCCATCAAGCTGATCCCATAAATCCCTTTTTGCGGCAGCTATTACTGGGCCATAGACATTGATTAAGATGAAAGACAAATGTGATGATAAGCTCTTTACTCTTCCCATAATCTAGTTTATTTTTGTTACTAACTTTTCAAACATTAATGTTGTTGGTTTCCATAATATTGTTAAACCACCAAAAGCCCCTTTCGATTGCATTGATATTGCCTTGCATCCACTATATAAACTTCCTAAATACTCCCCAAACGATTCAGATTGTGACAGATTTAATTTGGTTTCCTACAACATTATTATATCTAAGTAAGCTCCTCTTGTTAGGGGCATTCAGACCCCTAACATTCCATGATAAAATTTTCATGGTTGTTCAAGAAGGGAAGACCCCTTCCTTAATTTCAAAATTTGTGTGATTTTTAGTTGTCCCTCCTCTTCTCCCTCTCTACTTCTCAATTCATTCAGGGATTTTCTACCTTTCTTGGGTGAATCCAACCCAAAATCAGGTTTTGACTTAGCTACAGAGAATTGCTTGATTCCCAACCTTCCCCTTACTTTTGCCTCTAATAATAATGTTCCCAGTGGTATGTCCATTGTTTGGTTTTCTTCTTCTTCTTCCTCCATGTATTCTCTTAATAGTTGATGCATACTATCATTAATTTTTATTTGATTTGGTGTGAATGCATAATAATGATTCACATTCCATTCTAAAAGCCTCTTTTTAATGATTTTCATCTTTCAAAAAAAGCAGAAGAGTTTAAATCCTTCAACAATGCCCTCTTTCCACCATTGATCAATTATTTTTAGAAAATTTGGATCCTTAAACCACATATATTCGAACCTAAATGGAGGTTTAAGAGGCTTATTGTCTCGCATGATTTGAAGCATTATTGGAAAATGATTTGAGCCTGAGCATGGTAATGCTTTGCATTCCATTATGTAAGGGAAGGTAATCAAATCCCTAGTCCAGAAAAATCTGTCAATTTTCTCTGCTATGTTACTAAAGCCTAACCATCTATTTGCCCATGTATAGATTTTATCACCTTATTCAATTTCAAACAGACCATTCCTTTCCACCCAATCATTAAAGTTTGATTGCATTCTACCTGGTCTATTTAGACCACCTCTTTTCTCACTTGAGTGTCTTATTGCATTGAAGTCTCCTCCAATGATAACGTTATGATTTTGCATGGATGAAAGAGCTCCATCAAGCTGATCCCAGAAATCCCTTTTTACGACAGCTATTACTGGGCCATAGACATTGATTAAGACGAAAGACAATTGTGATGATAAGCTCTTTACTCTTCCCATAATCCAGTTTCTTTTTGTTACTAACTTTTCAAACATTAATGTTGTTAGTTTCCATAATATTGTTAAACCACCAGAAGCCCCTTCTGATTGCATTGATATCGCCTTGCATCCACTATATAAACTTCATAAATACTCCCCAAACAATTCAGATTGTGACAGATTTAATTTGGTTTCCTATAGCATTATTATATCTAAGTTGGTCAAAAGGAGTCTCCTTTTGACCAAGCTCCTCTTGTTAGGGGCATTCAAACCCCTAACATTCCATGATAATTTTTTCATGGTTGTTCAGGAAGGGAAGACCCCTTCCTTGCTTTCAGAATTTGTGTGATTTTTAGTTGTCCCTCCTCTTCTCCCTCTCTACTTCTCAATTCATTCAGGGATTTTCTACCTTTCTTGGGTGAATCCAACCCAAAATCAAGTTTTGACTTAGCTGCAAAGAATTGCTTGATTCCCAACCTTCTCCTTACTTTTGCCTCTAATAATAATGTTCCCAATGGTATGTCCATTGTTTGATTTTCTTCTTCTTCTTCCTCCATGTATTCTCTTAATAGTTGATGCATACTATCATTAATTTTCATTTGATTTGGTGTGAACAAAGCATCTTGAAAACCTTCTTCTTAATACAATGCTTATGTTCTCATACTGAATTCCCCTACCTCTAGACTTAGGTGACATTCAGATTGTAAACTAGCCTTAGGGGTTTCAACTACTTGATCTGCCTTATCTACTAGGATATCCTCCTGCTGGGACTAAATAATCTGAGATCCTTCCTTCTCATTATCCAATCTACTTTCTACCTCCCCTTGTTCTGCATTTAAGATCTCCAATTCTTTTGATATATCTTCCTTCAAACATTTTGTTTCTTTGAGCAGATTTGTGAGAGCTTGTTCAACTAGCCTCATAAGCTTAATGGAGCCCATCGACTTATTGTTTCTTATGTCCATAGATCTTTTCCTTTTCCTTTTCATGTTCTTGTCTCTTGGATTCTCTTTTCCCTTGATTGACCTCTTTCTTGAGATCTTGGTTTTCTTGGCCCTACCTAAAACAATCTTTTTGCCTGTGTTTTTGGCCTTCTGATCTTTTTTATTTATGTTGGTCTGCAAATCATTATTTGTATGTTGTTCCAATTCCAACATTTCTTGGCATTGTCTCCTAAGTGATTCATTCTCTTTCAAGCTCTTTTCTTTGATATTTTCTTCTGTGATTTGAATTTGCTTTCCCTATTCCTTGAACAAAGGGCCTCCCAAGCCAATTTTTGAACTTCCTGTAATCATTTGTTCCCTCAGCAAACAATTCCCAGGAATTCTCTTCGTTAATCTTTTAACTTTCTGTTTCCACCTACCTATCTCTGATACAATCTCCAACTCCCCATAGAAGCCTAAATCCATATACACTTCTACATAGATGTTAGCTATATCTCCTATTTTCCTATTTAAGAAATCTTCCTCTATTCCTAGAAAGGATCCTAATGCATCACCTATTGTTATGATGGCTTCTGTGCACCAGTATTTTGTTGGTAACCCAACCAAACTCAACCACATTGGGATTTTGTTGATTCTATACGTGGATGGATCAAAGCCAAGTTTCCAATTAACCATATGAAAGCTCGATCCCTTATAAAAGATTGGATTTCCATACATAATTGCATGTTTAAGGTTCTAGTCTACACATTATCTCAACAAAAAATCATTTTGCAAGGAACACACACTAACCATACCTGAAAATGAATTTGTCCATCACTCCATTATCTCCTATTGATTGTCGCCTATACCACACCATTTTGCAAAGAGAGCTCGGTCTCTTAGTCGTTTCACTGCAAGGTTGATGGTAACACAAAAAGCTTGTTGCCAGGGTTTTTCCTTTTCCAAGCTTTCACCTTTGCCTTAGCATTTCCTTTCACAACACCATTATTATTTTCCTTAAGATTTTGAGAATCCCCCCGATGGAGATCGCCTTTTACCCCTTTTAGGTTTGGAGCCACTAGAGCGTTTGTTTTCCCATTAGGGTTTGATATCGGTTGAGTGCAAGAAGCCATGAAAATATACTTTGTGTTTTCTCCATTAGGGTTTTGTTGAGCCTCTCCACCATAAACCCGTGATGCATTCCCAACCCAAGATTTATCAAACCCATTCCCATTCCTAGCAAGCCCAACAAGATCCCTCTTAATCCTTTGTTCCCATTCTGCAAACCAAATCTCTAATCACAACAAACTCCAAACTCCAAAAGTTCTTGCACTAGGTCATTGCATTACTCATTAAATTGATCAAGTCTCGAAATATTATCCAACCACATCATTTTGCATTTGTTGATTGTTGCCTTCAACTTTGGAAAAACCATTAAACCAATCAATTGAATTTGACTGAAGCATAGGGAGGTAGCAAGCCAATTTCTCGTCACTAGCATAAGTTCTAATGGTTTTATTTAATGGAATTATTTACAAACTCCAAAAACCTAGTTCTTGCACTAGGTCATTGCATTATTCATTACATTGATCAAGTCTCGAAATATTATCCAATGACATCATTTTTGCATTTGTTGATTGTTGCCTTCAACTTTGGAAAAACCAGTAAACCAATCAATTGAATTTGATTGAAGCATAGGGAGGTAGCAAGCCAATTTCTCGTCACTAGCATAAGTTCTAATGGTTTTATTTAATGCAACCAAGTTTTTCATTGCAAGTAGAAACATCAGAGGAATCTTTATTATAAATACCAAAGATTTGAAAATTATAGTTTAGAACCATGCCATTTGGGTCAACCCACAAACGTGAGGATCAAGGCTGCAGGTGCAGGATTAGCCCATGTTCGCAAACAATCACAGATTGCACAGAATACAATAATCTCAATTAGTTCTCAGATCCAATTTAAAAAATCAAACAATTGTCTATCACAGTGAGTTCAATATCCTCTCCATCACCAGCATACACATTTATTTTAGTCATTTTAAAAAATCAAATAATTGTTGTCTATCACAATGAGTTCAATATCCTCTCCATCACCAGCATACACATTTATTTTAGTCATTTTAAAAAATCAAATAATTGTTGTCTATCACAGTGAGTTCAATATCCTCTCCATCACCAGCATACACATTTATTTTAGTCATTTTATTCATGTCTCGGATTCGATCAGGTACACATTTCTAAATCCAATGCTTTTATCTAGGGTAATTTATTTATTATTTGCAGTTATTTAGCCTAGATAATGATGCAGGGTTGTTTTGTTTCCTTAAAAAATTATGTATAAAAATGTCCTTATTACGCCGAAGGCGTTCCCTCACTGAGCTTTTCCAACTTGTTTTTACACCGAATGGTTCAGATTGGCGCACACGGGGTGGACAACGATGAAATGAATCTCATTCTTTCATCATTTTTCGCCATTTTCTCGGTCAAAAAAATCAATTAAAATAAAAAAATATTAATTGCGTTCCCTCTATGAGTGTCTTCGGCAAAATCTTTGCACAATCTTTAAATCTAACGTTTCAAATTTAAGCAGCAAGTATGAGGACCATTCAATTAATCTGGACGGTTAAATACAACTGTCATTTTCACTGATATTTTCCCCTTCACGTGGCTTTACTTGTACAGTCTGCTCATTGTTCGAGGCTTATCATGTATTTAATCTAGGCAACCGGTAAGTAATAAAATTCCAGCAAACTGCAAATGTGTTCGATTGTTTTTAATTTTTTTTATCAATTTTTTTGTTTAGATATATTTTATTTTTAATACTATTTAATAATTAATTCTAATTTATAGTTTTAAATATAATTAATATTTTTAGTTAGTATATTTACTATTTTGAGTTAGTATAATTGAGGTAAAATTTTCACCTCTAAATAATTATATTTGTTTTTACAAGCAGTTGCAATTGTGATCAAATTACAAAAATCTTTAATTTGAAAATAGAGTACATAATTATTAAATCCAAGTATGCTTATTTTTAAAAAAACTGATTTTTACATATTCTTTCCAATTTTTAGTAATAATAAACTATCAAATTTTGTGAACCATTAATTTTTCCGAAATCATATAATGATTAATTATTATGGGATTAAATTATTTAATTAAAAATGATACTTTAATAAAAACATATTTAACACAGAGTTTTGAAAGTTTAATTTTAAAGACAAGTAAGATTTAATCTTAGGTTTAACATTTATTGTATATTTTTATTTTTATATTCTTTTTTTTTTAATTATTAATTTAAAAAGAAATTAACATTTATTATATATTTACATTTTTATGTTAAAATTTAATTTTAAAATTAGTAATTTAAAAAGTACAAATAATAATAAATAAAAAATCCGTAATTTAAAAAAAAAAATACTAGCAATGTCTTATGGTAAATTTTGTAAATGTCAAATTAATTATAAAATAAAATAAAAATTAATACTAAAGTGGAATTAATTATAATTATATAACAAGTACTATATTTATATTATCATACTTTTATATTGTACAAGTAATTTAAATGACATGATATATGTTATTAAACTATAAATATAATAAATAAACTATTACGATAAATAGTAATAATTTTATGAATCATGTTTGGATCCTTGTAAGTGAATGCATAGTTGATTTGAAGCTATAACTTCTCCTTTGAGACCTTTGTTTCATAAATAACATTATTTGTTGAATGGTCTATCAATTGACCAAAATTAGTAATTAATAAATGTATGCAAAAAATAGACCAAAATTTATCCTAATTGACCTTCCACACTTCTTCGGCGTACCCATTGCACACTAAGGTGCGATTGCTAGTAATATTACAGTACACAAAGTATGAGAAACAGGAATCAGTACATTAACGAACAAATTCAAAAACCAAGCGTCCTTCTCAGTGGCTAATAATGAATTATGAACTAGCACAAGTTTTCCCCTGTAATATTGGTATGTATTTCATCGCAAGGTCTATCAGCATATTTACAACGAAGATATTCCAATCCATATCAATATTCATGTTGATGACAGGAAGAGTTGAACAAACCCAATTCTCCTTATCAAAATCCATCAGCGACAAATGCATGAACAGTGTCCAATTAAATTGCAGACAGGCTGTTGTAATTCCAGATATCGGCTCTTCCAAGTAACAGAAATCCACCTTACATATAAGGTACAGAAATTTTCTTACTGCAAGTAGAGACCAATGAACTACCAAGTTAATGACTACATCATTTTCTTTCAGCTATCTCAAACTATTTGAGTTACTTGCGTTCAAAGACCACAAACTTCTCTGGGCATCCATTAATGCTCTAAGCATTTGCTCCATTTAGTGCGTGCGAGTGTTCTACCATATGCAACTCATTTAAAAGAATGGTATCGCTCCACTAGCAAACAAGAGATACTTAAAGCCTTAACCATACTCTCTTGATGGCCAACTGATAGTTGCTAATTAATTAAAAACAACGAGCACAATATTACCATCATGATTCAATTAAAAATACATACCAGAAGATATCCATAAAATCAAAGGATCCTAAGTACCAAAACCTTCTAAATCTGTTAAAAATTTAAAATGATAACTGGTTGTCAACACTAGCTTATATGAACTTACTACATATTGGATACCAGCTGATCTTACACCTGTAATAGCAAGCTAGGAATCACTCCGACTTCATGGAAAGCGGGCATTTGACAACAATTCAAATATAATTGTACAGCTCAATTTTTTCTAAGAAATTCAAGGCATCAGAAGTAAAAAAGAGATCATATAATACATCCATTCAATCAACAACTAATAGTACAGAACATGGCTCAAATCTGTTCCTTCAGTATGAACAGAACAAAGGAGGTCACGGAATTCTCAACCCCTTTCTTGTTGTTTATCAATGCCATGTGAAAAGGCTGAAGTATAGAACATTTGAGCACTTCTTTTCCTGTGGCCATGATAGGCAAAGAGCACCACCATGGAGAGAAATTGCTTTAAGATGATGGCCTTTCCTAATTGCAGCATTGTCTTTCTTTCAACCCATATGGATGTCTTTTAAAAATGTACAGGTGAATTTCTGAGCATCTCCTAAAGGTTGACAAAGACATCCAAGACTTTGTTACCTGATGAGTCTTGATAGAATTATATAATTCTTCTTCCTGCTTACATCTATACCAGTCCAAAGTCATCACACTTAATGGTATGCCTACATTGAATCCTGTGACACAATGAGTCCTGGTGACATAAAACCAAAAAAAAATCTTCAACTCCATATCGAGCACAAAGACACCTGCTGAGCAAACACAACAAAATTATTATTTATCACAGTGAACAGATAATAATATAAGTAGGGTTTGAAGCTTTCTATAAAAAATACATATATATTGTATGGTACACTAATGTAAAATAGATTATGAGCTTATGCTAAAATTTGCATTCATATGGAAAAATGATAAATATAATTCAAACAGTCAGCTACCATTGCAAAATACGAAGCCAAAGACGGCCGCACCAACTATAAAGCAAAAGATTGCAAAATAAGCATTTCTAAAATTCTTAGGAACATTAAACCAAACTAGGATTTCTAGACTTTCAAAGCTGATGTAACCTCTATGACTTTATTCCCAATAAATGTTTTATTCAAATTCAAGTTTTTACTACTCAATATTTCCTTTGCCAGATTAGATCCCATCTCACCAAAGCAAACAAAAAATCCAAAAGCTGAAAAGGGAAAACTAATTATCTCTCCAGTTAGAAGAGTGTAGAAGAGATACTGAAACAATTTGGCATTTTGTGCCTCGTCCAGTAGGTGACAGAGGATGGCTACTCCAGAGGAGACAACCATTCAGCAAGAGTAGGAAGTGAGATCGTTGATAGCTCAAGAAAAAGAAAGCAACTCAGATTCTCCTCCAACTGCAATAAGATGCAAAATCTGACCCTTTCAGTGAATCACATCAAAAGTTAGCCAGGAATTAAAAAAAGAACCTGATTTTGGGAGGAATACAGTGGATGGATGACAAGGATGTAACTTTGTAAGTTCTATTTCCGGTAACTCAGGAGAAAACATACATCCGAGAGAATTTTAGTTACATAAGACCCTTGAGAAACTCTTCATGAGAATCATAAACACCTTCAAAGAATCTTCACTTAAGTAGGTTCTTATCTTCAAAGAATCAAATCATCCCTCAGTTCAATCAATACCTGTGAGAAGATTTTTTTCTTTAAAAGGAATCGGCTGTGGCAATTGGAAACTGCTATTGGGCAACATTCTGATCTCATCAATCTTCTTGTGGACTTCTAAAAGAAATATAGTGTAATCAGACTTTTTTTTTTCAAAATATGCTGAAAGCCAATCGAAGTGAAAATACTAGAGGTTAAGGAAAGTCGTATCAAGCTTATACCTATTGTTGCCAAATGTGAGTTGGAAGGAAGATGCCACCAATTACCATCCTCAACATTTCCTACAAATTTTCAGCAGAGGCATTGACCAGAAGGATTAATTAACCAATTACCTGGATAGTCAAAAAGAAGCAGACTAGTTTTATTAAAAATTGAATTGATCTCTGATAATCTCATAACTGCTTGAGAAGGCCTCCGGATAAGGTGCAGAAACTGAGTTCATGAGCAATACAAGGCAAGGGAAGTTGGAATTAAGGGGCATGTGCAGTGTATGGATGAAAACATGAAGGGGATGCAGCTATAGGTTCTAGATCTAGTACCTAAGGAGAAAAAAATCAGAGCAAACTTTAACCTGTGAGATGCCAGAGGAATTCTTATAGAGAATGAGATGCAAATTTGGGTCATCTTTCACAATCATTTTCAAAGAATCTTCACCAAAGTGGGATCTTACCTTTGCGTGACACTGAATGGGCTGGTCAAATAAGTCTTTTCTCCTAAGGTCAAAACCTGCAAGAGGATTTTAATCTTTAGGAATTAGGACAATAGAGTTGTGGGACTTGCTACTGTTGAGAAGTCTACTGTTCCAGAAAGTCTTCTGGTAGAGTTCCATGTGCAGTGTTAGCAGTCCAACTGTTTTCAAAATGTGCACGGAATCTAACGGAGTTGGAAATACAAAGCCAATGGTCTTATAAAACTTATCCCCAAAGCTGCTACAACGGATTTGGTGGGAGGATGACAACCAATTACCCCACCTAATGTCTCCTATAAACTCTAACAAAAGAAATGGTCAGAAAGATTAAACTGCCAGTAAACTGGATTGTCAAAAAGAGGCAAACTAATTTTATCAAGCACAGATTGATTGTCGATAATCTTAAGTTATAACTGTTTGAGAAGACCTCAAGTGCGCATGCAGAAACTGAGTTCATGAGGAATAGAAGGCAAGAAGGGCTAGAATGGTTCAAATTCAGGCATCTTTAATGATCACTTTCAAAGAATCTCCACTTATGTGGGTTCTGATCTTTCATGACACTGTAATATAGCTGGTAAAACAAGTCATCTCTCAGAGCTAGTAGAGTTCTACTAAAAGATGTATAATGGGAGCTGTTCAGCTTTTTCCAAAATATGGGTGGAGTCCCCAGCTAGCTGCTTATGTATTCTTGTGCAAGCTTTGTGTAAGGCTACTTTTCATGAAGACCACCCCTTCAAGCTAGGGGAGTTGAGTCTTTTAAAGCAAGATTTGGTATGTTGGTTAAAGTCAAATTAAAGCATATCCATAAAAAAGTTGAGTCTCACACCGCGAGGCACAAGAGTGATGTTATCTTTACTCACTTTCTTAGGAAGAGACTTTTCTCATATGCCTGCTGTTAGATTGCTGTAATTTTATTACCATTATAGAGTAGAGTGGGGGCCACCCACCTTGTTTGACGATAGGGAGAGACTGTACATCTTTGGTCCATTGATTGGAAAGGGTTGTTTCCTGCATAGCAACAATCTTGAATTGGCTTGGCCAATGCCCAGGAACTCGTCCTTCCCCAATCAAGATGACCCCTACCTATATAACTGTTGTGGACCCTACTCTATAGAAGAGAGGCTGCTGATTGGTAACCCATGATGTCACACAACTTTCTAACAGAGATTCAGGACCGACAGGAAGGGTAACCATATAAGGAGGGGTGAAGGGAGTGGACCAACCTATAGATTAGTAAGAGGGCCCACCCCTTTATGGTAAGTTATAGTAGGGGCATGCTTGAATGAGATAGTGATGGTGTGATGTCCTAATATAAGATGTATTTCCCCAAAAAATGCATGTTGGCAAGGAACTTCCTAGATTAAACATTCTGCTACTTAAATATCTGCAAAAGAAGCAACAAAAACCAATCCTGAATCCACATAGGGACTCTATAAGTTCTTTTGCTACCATCATTCTTTATGTACTTGAAAAGAGGTTTATACAGAGAAAACAAAGTAGATGGCATCTTCTATTCAAGTATATCCATAAAAGGGTCGAGCTCTTGCAATTGAATAACTTGCATAAATGTTATCTTTTCTCATTTTCTTAGGAAGACACTTCCCTTTTATGCCTACTGTTAGACTGATGTAATTTTATGTTACGTGGAGTAATAGAAGATGTATTTCTCCAAAATAGAAGTCTCCAATAAATGCATTTTAGCAAGGAACTTCCCTAGACTAAATATTCTGCTACTTAAATATCTGTAAAGAATCCACATAGGAACTCTATAAGTTCTTTCACTGCCATCATACTTTGTATACTTGAAAAGAGGTTTGTAAAGGGAAAACAAAGTATATGTGAATATTAATCAAGATTAAACAACATTACTATAATTTACTATAGCATTCCTACTCAAAAGTTAGAAGCATGCAACAACCATTCCTTTTGTGGTCCTCACAGCTTGAAGGGTGAGTAAAGGGAATAGGCCTTTTCGCAGAAACGCTCCTTTCCAGCTCTTTTCCAGCTCCAAGGATGAGTGGATGGAATATATTCAGAGAAAGAAACGAGGAGGATAGCCATCTACTAACCAAACAACCAAAAGATCTGAAGCATTTTGATTATAATCAACACTCCACAAGTGAGTGGCTCACTTTATGCCTCCAGAAACTGTCTGTTAATGCATGGACAACCCCCTGAAGGGCCACAGAGTCAAAACATTCCTTGGAATCTGTTGACAAGTATGAGAATAAATCTTCAATCCACCATTGTTGTATCATGTGTCAATTAAAGAAATTGTTAACTTGTGAAAAGGTAGTCTACCATGCACCAGTATTGCACTTTTCTTGATCATACTTGGTCAAACCCATTAAAGCCCCAACATTTGCAACATTACTTAGCATCTGCTGATAAGTAAGAGAATGAACCTCCAGCACACTAGTAATTTGTCAATCTAGGAGTTCTGAAGCTTGAGAATCAGTACTTTAAATATCTTTTAATATCCTTTGTTAACGTGCACTTTTCTTGATCATACTTGGTCAAACCCATTAAAGCCCCAACATTTGCAACATTACTTAGCATCTGCTGATAAGTAAGAGAATGAACCTCCAACACACTAGTAATTTGGCAATCTAGGAGTTCTGAAGCTTGAGAATCAGTACTTTAAATATCTTTTAATATCCTTTGTTAACGTCTAAATATGATAGCAATATGATAATTGAAAGTCATATTTCTGAAAATGAAGATATAAAGTATATTAACACATAAAAAGATAAAAAGTTCTCAGATGTTCTCGCCTATGCCACCGCAGGAGCCCATCCTTCCAACAACTCCCAAGGAGATTTACTTGAAATAGATTGCACAATCCATTGAGAAAGAAACTGTTTGCAACTTGTATTGAATCAAAAAAAGTTAAGAAATAATAGCTGTGATTCAGAAAATGCTGAATTTTTGTCAACAAGAACACAAACCTTTACACTTTAAGGAAGAAGAATATATAAAATAATTTTTGCAAGTAATATTTAATTGACACAGCAGACCCAAATCTGAACATAATTCACACACCATGTAAAAATAATGAGGCATTATAAAACATTAGAAATAAACTTGTATTAATATTTGTTTTTTACATTACTGATTTTATTGATAAGAGACTCTATTGATGACAAAACTGAAATTGCAATTTGTAGCTGAGATTTTCTTCATGTAGCAGGTTGAGGCATGGCTGTATCGATGCAATTATTTTTATCAGATAGAAGGTAACTGCTAGTTGCAAAAATGCTGCAATTGACACCATCCAAAAATCATCATTTCTTGGACTTAGTTTTGATTTGTCTCTCTACAAACAATTCCCTCAAACCATTACTTGCAACTGGGATACAAGTAAATTCTGTCAACTATGATATATATTATAAATATCTACTTGCAAGTAATAGCCAAGTATATCTAGGAATTAACATTAACTGAATCTCCATTCAGGTTCCTTAGTTATCTCTGTCATCAAGCATAGCTTGCTCATTCTATTTGCGGCAGGAATGCGAGTAGGTGCTACTTGCAACAGGGTTGCAGTTAGCAACTGCCCAAAACTGAAGTTGTTAACAGTCTTCTTTATTTATCCTCAATTAAAATTGCTGTTATTTGCTAACTACACATTTGATGTAGGTATTTGCTACTTTAAATTGAGTTGCAAGTTTCTCAAAATCAGCATTTTCATTCATTTCTGTACTGATATTTTAACTGCAGCCCACTATACATATCCTAAGTGTAAAATACAGTAGGTAAATGTCATTTAAACTATTTCTATCCATCTCCCTTTACATGGAATCTTGCTAGTGTTGAACATACATGCTGTACATTTGGAAGAAAAACAAAGATTCTTAAACAAAATGAGATATTTCAATGATTACATGAGAAAGAGCAGAGATTATTAATGATCATAACAAAATGTGTATCTTAATTTATCAAATTTAGGGCAAGACAAACTTACACAGGCAGTATTTCTAGATATTATTAAAAAAAATAGCAGATTAATCACTGCCCATTATACATCACCATATAAACACATAAACACCACCAACACAGGTATTTGCAAAATTTCAAAGAAGAAAAAGACTTTTGACAGAATGCAGATTTGAAAGTGATTTAAATGAAAATGAGCAGAGATAACTTATGATTATAACAGGATGTGAATCTTAAATTATCAAAATCAATGTTAAGACAGGCTTCACAGGTAGCATTACCCAGACATTCTTGATACTTTGGCAGATTAATAAACTATCAACTATGTAATGCACAAATGCACTAACATAGTTCAACTGCCCATTTATGAGCTACAATATGGAATTTATAAATATAAAACAGGGGATAATCTCTCAAACAAATGGAGTGTTATTTCAATGGGCCATCGACCAATCAGTTCTCACTTCTATCTCATGTGGATCTACAACAGGTCTGCCTCTTAAGACAACTTGACCAAATTATGCATCCTATTCTGATAAATTGTGCATTTAATCAATTTTTATTACAGTCCATGCTTTTGCAAGGTGTACAAGGCTACATGAAAATACTGAGTATGTGAATGTCAGAACCAGTATTTTGCCAAAGATTCCTCACACAAGTTTATCTGGGCTTTTCTTGAGGACATATCATACCAAAATCAAGAATACAATTGCCTCACTGGTTAGTCTACATGGAACAACTTAAAACTCACAGTGCCCATGGCTGGATATTTTCTTAAAATCACACTCCCTCTTCATGTGTAACTGGCAATATTGATCATAGAGAAATCTGGCGTTTCATGGAGTTGACCAAACAGGTAATCACTTTGAGTTCATGAAGATTGGTTGTTTACCATTGCCTTATTTGATAATCTATAATTCATACAAAGTCTCAAACTATCATCCTTCGTTTAAACACACACAGTCAAGTTGTCAACAAACCTTGCAGTTATGTGTTATATGAGATAATCCCATTATTCAGAAGCTGCAGCAGCAGCAATTTTCATTTGCTCCATTTCCGTTCCTCTCATTTGTTATGTGATTCCGGTAGCTGGTTCATGGATTATGAGATAATTCCAGTAATTGGTTCCACAATGGAGCATCAAGTTAATTGTGAATTACCATGTCCTCTTGAACAACAACCTTAGCAACTCTTTTAAAGATACATCCTAACATACTTTACAGAAAAACAGCCAAATTTAGGCCATTCTCCTTGGTGATATCTAATACATTTGTAACATACTATTTACATTCTTTCTGAAATGCTAATGCAAGATACTTGTTTCCATGAAGGACATGCAGCAACATCCTCATCGCCAATTCATCATGTTGTAGTCCATTATTCCACTAACCTTTTCAAAAAGCACCATCCTTGTGGTGGTTCATGATTGCTCAAAAATGGGTACTTCTCCTGCATAACATTTATGATCTCTTGAGATGCCTCTTGGGTCTGTACCAAAATTTAGGTATCCTGAACCCCTCATCAAGAATCATGTCGGTACAAGAATCCCCCTAAGCTCCGCTATCTCCTGCCAGGACTATGACATGGTAAAGATGATTGAATACAGGAAATGGTTGCAAAGGAATTAGGGAAAACCTTCTATGAATAACCTCAGTTCCCCAAAACCAAAATGAAACTGGCCTTCACCTGCCTGATTAAAAGTCTCCTCTAACCTAGTACAGAAATTAGAACACCATCTTAGGTTATACAATAGGGCTAGCTCCCAATTGTTGACTGCTGAGGAATGCAAATCCTTATTTCAGGCCCTGGATTGCCCCGCTCAGTTCAACACAACCAAAACCCAAAGATCTAATGCAAATACAATTGCATCAAATGGTAAACAACACCATAGACTCGAGATGAAATCACAAGCTTTAGGTTCCAAAGTATTTGCTCATAAGTTACTTTTATTGGAGAAGAACTCTAAATATAGTAAAATAGATAAACATTGGAAGTGCCACTAGTGAGGTTTAATCTTTCATGTGGACACTCATGCAAATGCTAGCTTGCATAGAAGACGAGTAGAAAATAAAATTTGAGTTTGCATGCATAAGGACTGTTGGTGAGACATATGTCAGTCCCTTGTTGGGTTCTCACTACAACCTACGAATTTCAGTTAATATCTGTAATTATTTTATTATTTCCATCATATTATTTAGATGAACATATTAGTCTTAAGAAATATATTTACAACATTCACTTAAGCTCTTCCATACATATTCTTCTAATGTCGAGTCTTATGACCTTGCACAAACAAATACAGTTCCTCCAAATATTCTTTGTCATACTACATATCTAAGGATCTCAAAATCAAGTTACTACATTCCCCTCCCCTTTATAGGAAACACTGCCCTCACTTTGACTCTTTATTTCTCAAACAAAAAAGGATGCCACTTGCATTGCATATTAAGTCTATACTTGTAGTGTCCCCATCAAAACTTAATTTGTGCAATTGAAGCATACAATACAATTTTGTTATAAGGTCACAAGTGTATAGACTAAGCAGGAATTAGCTAAATACGGAGCATAATGTGAGCAGGAATTAGCTAAATACGGAGCATAATGTGGTGAGCATCACACACCATTATATAGTCTTATTCAATATGGCTCCTTATCATGAGGTTATCTTTTTTTATTTTTAGATTAGCATCTTGTGTATGGACTATCTCCTTTCAAATAGACTTAGATAACAGGATGAGAGAACATGCATAGAAGAATGTGAAACACCCAAGTGTAATGGACAGGAACGAAGTTATGAGATGGTTTTTCTAATTGCAGGTCCTGTACAGAAAGAACACAATGCAAAAGGCAAATTGTCCTTATCACTTCATTAAAAATTAAAACTAGAGTGTAACACTCTGGTTTCAGCCTCTCAAATATGTAAGTGTCACATGTATGATGTACATACTACATAAAATCTCAAAACAGATTTTCTAGGTATGTTATTTAGCTTTTGTGGTTCAAGCTACTTGACCCATAATATTTTGGAAATAAAAAATTCATGTTATGTCATAAGGCTAAAACCTTGATGTAAATTCTATAGGAGAAACAAAAGATAAAAAACTGGAAAATTAAAGGAAACCCAAAGGTCTTAAGTGGGAGTACAAGGATGAACTATGACATGACAAGTTGGAGATGTGGGTATTGTCACTTGTCCTTCATCCAAATCAAACATGTCACTTGACTTTCATGAAAATAAGCATCCATGAGTTACGCTCATAAAAGAAAACACCTCATTGTTAGTTTGCTATAGAGTATCCATGCATTTGAGCTCTGAGAAAAGCAAAATTCAAGCTAATACTTCATCTCAAGACCGTGGCTTAGTCTACAAATTGATTTGACTTGCATTTTCTAATCAATTGTAAGGAATTGAGGAGGGAATTTTCAAGTCTTTGACCATTGTTAGCTAGCTCTGGTGTATTAGGTAGAATCCCTTTAGCAGCAGGTTTCAGGGATTCCTTGACCATCTTTAGCAAAGATCTTGACCAAAATATGCCATTTTCTTCATCAACATGAACCAATTACTTTACTATAGTTTTCAATTTGCCAAATGAATTTAGTGGATAATTAAAATGTTAGAAATCAAACGGGCTCACAATGATCTTATATGTTTCTATCTGAGCATCTTGCATTGAAACCTAATTCATCTGCAAATCTCAACATCCTATCTTCAGATTGATCAACATTTCTTCCTATAAGGCAATTCATCATGAATATTTAATATTTTACCTGGTTTGACTACATCTCTCCTTGCCTCAAGTTAGTTCTTGAGACCATGGTCAGCAAGCTAGGTGCACTAAGCTTGTAGCCTTGCTAACTTCCTCATAAAAAAAAGGCTTGAGGGGTTCCTGTGTTGCCACAACTCGATCTCCTATTTGCTAATTTCACCTCTAATTTCCTTCAACATTCGACTATCTTGCTCCAACAGATTCAATACTTAGATAATCAATTTAGTAGTTGTCACCTCATAAAAAAAAGGTTTGAGGGGTTCCTGTGTTGCCACAACTCATTCTATTATTGCTAATTTTTAATCTCTAATTTCTTTCAACATTTGACTGTCTTGCTCCAGTAGATTCAATACATTAATAAATAATAATCAAATTGGTAGTCATCACCATGTCTATAACTAGTGTACAGAAATTGGAACCTGTGGGTTTCAGAGTTTGTTCTGACAACACTGCTAAGCAATAGTTCATCTTACTTGATGCCATTGATCCACATTTGATTTGCAACCTAGTAGAAAAACACTAAATTGTTGGAGCGTAGATAAGTCATAAGTGGAAGCAACTAATCACAACAATTGTAGCATGAAAATTATCTGAGAAATGTAACTGAATGAACCATGAAAGAATGGAAATTAAAAACTTAAGACATGTTACAGGTGTAAGTAATTAACTACAACAATTGTAGCATAGAAATAATCCCAGAAAAGCAACTAAATGAATCATGAACGAATGAAAATTAAAACTACACAAACATAACTGTATCTTAATAAAGGAACTAACTACTTTAAAGTTTAATGGTTTGAGAGTCATGTACAGCTATCTATTAGATGTGATATAGGTTATTGATATATGATAATTACATTATGGAAGCAATTTCTAAGATGGGATGTGAACTGTCATGTCCCCTTTGCAAATCAAAGGTTGAGAGATATTGCCCAACACATGCCAGGATCAGTCCTACCAAGCCAGCAAGGATGATGAGAGAGTTCACAAGTAAGGTCGACCTGTGGAACAGCAATCACATGTGGAATGGCGGGTGAAACTGTAGCGAAAGAGTTTGCAAGGCTCATAAGGCCGACCTATGGTAGCAGGTGAAACTCAAATTTGGGCCTTGGCATCATTTGGGTCTTGGCTGACTGACTTTAGCCTTTTGAAGGATTGCATATAAGATAGGAAACATTTCCATTGTAATGATCATTCATGTTATGTTAGGTATTTTCTCAGCACTTTGTGTTCAATCTTCTGTGGATGAAAACCATTTGAAGGATGGAAAACCAGCAGCCAAATAGAAAAAGTCAGTCCTTAAATTTTTAGCTTAATACTAGAAACTTGAAAGTTCTAATTTTTGTGCTTTTACTTAATAATTAATAATAATTATATTTTTTCGAATTGTTTTATTTGTAGATTTGTGGTTGAGATTTATGGTGTTAACTGTTAACACACCAAATCTTTAGACACTAGGTACATGCATTTTGTCATATACCTATAGCGCTTTTGGGTGTGAATGCAATTGGAGCCTATTTGAGAGAATGCACACCAAGAGAAGAAAGGTGACTCGTGAGATTTTACATGGAGACCACAACAATGTCACTTCCTTAATTATTGAAGATTTGTCCACTAAGAGAGATCCTCTACTTTTCCATATTTGGAGGTTGATTTAGTAGAGACCATATCTTGCGACATAGCCAAACTACCAAAAAATATTTGTGGACCCAATACTAAAGAGGAATTAGTTTTGGAAGGGATAGCTTGGAAGGGACCTGGAGGTGGGACTTCAATGTGGCTACTTATCTTTCTCTTCACAAAGATTTTCCAAGCTTTAGTCTGCCTTGATCCAAGCCAAAATAATTATATTTTGAATCTCATATGCCAAACTATGTGTATGGGGTTCCCACTAACTAGTAGCTGCCTATGAAAAAACAAAGGTGACTAGAACACTGTTCATTTTCACCAGATTTCAAATGGAGTTGCCAAGAGGGATTGTGGGAATGTCACTTCCTTAATTACCAAAGACATATCTACCATCAATCTTTGTTGAATGATGATTATCATTTGGAGAGAAAAATATCCCCTTGACCACAACTCCAATGTAACTTTAGTTTCTCTAAATTTACACCTAGTACAAGTTCTGCTTCCAGGCATGTATAATGGTGTAAAACCTCCCCACTTTGGCTGAAGAAAAGTTTCTTAGCCAAAATATAAAGCTTTAAAAAAATTGGTAGATTTTCAATAATAAGCTTTTAAAAAGTAAAACAAAAAAAATTAGAATGCATTTATTTACTTTCTAATCAGATCATTAGACTGCTATGATATAATTGTTCATCCCTTCTAGATTTGTTAACTTTTAAATCTGTTTATAATACATATGATTTTCAAAGGAATATTCAAAGATTTTTCAACCATGGAGCAAAGTGGACTTAATGCCATCCACCCCTTTCCTCCAAAGTTTATTAGGCCAAGTTGACTTTTAGCAGTAAAAACTTTTTGCCAAGGCCATTTTGTACTTCAGAATTCATTTCAAAGCAGTGTTCCACAGGGACACGTCCCCCCCTAAATTTTAGCCGGCCCCCCGTCCTGGACGTTTCGGAGACTTGGAGATGGCAGGGAGACGTCCCTCCGCCGTCCCGCCACCACCGCCAGGACGTGAGAAACGTCAAGGAGACGTGGGGGACGCCTGGGCGTCTCCGATCTCGGGGATGCCCAAGCATCCCCCGCACTGGGACGTCATGAAAAGAGCATTTTTTTAAAATTTCTTTTATTTTTATTGGTCTTTGTGCCTAGGGTCGAACCCTAAAGGCTTGTGGGACCCATCTAAAAGCCTCTAAATGAAATAAAACACTCTAATTGCTCATTTTTTTACTCACATATGCATTTGATGTTTTGGAGCAGCTAGGTGAAGAAGAGGAAAACCAGTAAAAAGAGTGAGTGAAAGGGTGAGTTTGAAGTGTTGCAAGTGCAAGAGGGGTGAGAAGGAGAAAGAAGAGGAGGAGGAGGAGCATTGTGCACCAATTTTGAAGGATTTTTCAAGCACAAGGTAGGGTTTTATGACTGTTTTTTGAAGTTTTTTCAAAAAAAAATTGTTTTGTTTTCCAAGTTTTTAGATTCATTTTGAAAATGTAGTTTGATGTTTGAAATGGGCATTGAAATGAAAATCAAAACATGAATATGCATTTGCAGCCATGTCTATGAAGTTATGATTAAAAAATTAATAATAATTTTATTTACATGGCTGCAAATGCATATTCATATTTTGAATTTTCATTTCAAAGCTCTTTTTTTTTCATCTTTCCATCAAGATACATCATGAAGTTTTAAAATTTTATTTTCAAATTTATTAAACTAGGCTGAAACTAGGCACTTATAGAATTTATTTTTTTACTGCAGTGTCACAATGAGCTTTCATGACATCAACATGAGTGAGGATGAGGTCCATTCACATAGTAATACCGATCCTAAATATGCACTTGAGGCTGAGGGGGATGACCATGGGGCTGAGCATGAAGCCCAAACTAGTTCCATGGCAGGTGAAGCAAGTACTTTAGAGTGCCCTTCTGTAGTATTGGCAAAGCATGCTAAGGGTCCTTTTGATCCCAAATCCCCTCTCAAACAATTTGCAACAAAAGATCTAAACAGGCAAGGGGCAACATCCAATGGCACAAGGAGGTGGAAGTGCAACTTTTGTGGTGAGGGGTGGTATGGGAGCATCACTAGAGTGAATGCACACCTTCTTTTCATTAGAGGAAAAGGTGTGGGGATATGTGATTTTTTGGCAAAACTATAAAACATGAAATACAAAGTTGAAATAAATAAGTTATGGGGTGTTCCTGATGATACTCTAGCTGCACTTGTGCCTACTACTTTGCAGCATAGGACACATGTTCAGCATAGCCAGCCACAGAGATCCAGCCATACTTTGCAGACGAGAGTAGGAGGGACACCAGGTTCTTCTTCTAGGTGCCTATGCAGGAGAGGGGAGGGGGAAACGGAAATTGCAAAGTCAAACTCAAAGTAATCCCATAGCAGATTTGTTTAATGTGCAGCTCAAGGATGACATAGATGATGCCATTGGCAAGTTCTTCTTTGCCAATGGCATCCCGTTTCATGTTGCTCGATCTCCTTATTATAAGGAGATGGTATCGATGGTGGCAAAGGGAGGACCATCATATGTGCCTCCAGGTGAGACGAAATTGAGGACTACGATCTTGGATAAGAACTATTTCAAGATCAATTTGTTGATGGAGAAGATGAAGGAGTGTTGGGTTAAGACAGGATGCAGCATAGTCATGGATGGGTGGACGAAATTAGCCATCGTCCACTTATTAACATCATGGTTACATGTACTGAGGGCCCATATTTTTTTAAGGCAGATGATTGTTCAGGGCATCGCAAAGATGCTGATTTTCAGTTTGAGGTTCTCAGGGATGCTATTAAGGAGCTTGGGCCACAAAATGTGGTCCAAGTTATGACAGATGCTGCACATGTGTGCAAAGCTACAGGGAGACTTGTTGAGGCTACTTACAGGCATATTTGGTGGACCCCATGTTGCGTGCATGCCATGAACAATGCACTCAAGGACATGGGAAAGATTGATTGGATTAGAGCAATGGTTAATGATGCGAGAGATGTGCAGATGTTTATCTGCAACCACCACACATCACATGCAATCTTCAAGACCTTCGCTAAGAAGGAGTTCCTGAAACCTACTGATACGAGATATGCTTCCTATTTCATTCTCTTGGACAGAATGATTGAGTTGCAAGAGGCACTGCAACTCATGGTCATGACAGCAGATTGGAGTAGGTGGGTCGAGTCTAAGACAGAGCAAGGGAAGAGGGTGAAGGATACGGTGAAGAGTGATTGTTCTAGGGTGATGCAAAATATATTGTTGCCATCATTAAACCAATTTTCCAGGTTATCAGGTATGGTGATGCAGATGCACCTAGCCTTGGAGAGGTGTATGAGTGCATCGATTCTATGCTTGATCAGATGAGGGTTGTTGTGCAAGAGAGGGATCCCACATTAGCATTCTACTAGGAGCACATTCAGCCAATCATTCACAGGAGATGGGAGAAGCTCAACACTCCCTTGCACATGGCAACCTATGCACTTAATCCTACGTGGTATTTGACTAGGCCTGGTAGAGTGACACCTATAGAGGATACAGAGGTGAAGGCAAGGTTCTTCAGGTGCATTGAGAGGATGTATGATGATGTAGATGCTAGTGTGATTCGCACTGATTGGACCAAATTTGCCACTCTTAGGGGTTATTCAGATGCAACCAAGATGGATATGCGAACTATGGCGCAGGAGGACCCAATTTTGTGGTGGACTTGCCATGGATCAGGATCTTTGACTACCACTCTAGCCATCTGATTGTTATCTCAGGTTTCTAGTTCTTCAGCTGCTGAGAGGAACTAGTCTACATATAGCTTCATCCACTCTCTTAAGAGAAACAGACTTACCTCTAGGAGAGCAGAGAAGCTTGTGGTTGTACATAGTGCTTTGCATCTCATTGACCGCAAAACACTTTTGTACAAAGAGAGTCCAGCAGCACGGTGGGATGTAGAGCCAGAGGAGCCAAAATAGATTGATGAGGATGCTTCAATTTCGGCTTCAGATGCAGGGCTGGTTGGTGTTAGTTTGGCAGAGCTTGAGCACGAGGATTCCAATAGTTCGAGTGATGAGGAGTTTGGAGATGATTAGAGGCCTCCCTTCACTACATTTTTGCATTTTGTACTTATTTTGATTATGATTCATATCAATGTATCATGCTACTCATTGTAATCATTTTTATGATATGATATTTTGATGTGACATGTCATATTTTCGATATTCATATAATAGAAATCTCAAATTCGACAATTTCATTTGTCAAATTTCAATATTTATTTACTTTTAGTCTTTTAGTAATAGTATTCAAGTATTCGAAAAGTTAGTATTTGCAATTTTACTAATTTGCCAAAGTTTAATTTGAAATGTTATTCTTAAACATCTTTTTATAACTAGTTATTCAAGTACCATATGTATATCAGCATCGCCCCCCCCTCCTCCCCAAACTTAGACCCCTTGTCCCCCCGTCCCCGACAGTGGACCCGTCCCCAATTCGCGTCCCCTTCAGGAAACTCCGTGGATCACCGTGTGTTTGAATAAATAAAACTCCTCTTCAATGTTAGATAGATTGGAAATTGTTTAATAGCATTAGGGTTTTGTTAGCATGCTGTTAGTTTGTAACAACTAGTTTATTCTTGAATGTGGTTTCTGCTCATGATATTACATGGATCGCATGGCATATTAGTTGCCTGGTTATAAGGGATAATTGCAATATAATATTCAGCGGCCCATGATATAATCTTGAACAGTGTCAGAGCATAGAGCAGTGGATCCCGCTGCTGGGAAACTTCTTTGCTTAATAATTGGCACCACAACAGGGCTCTTATATCTTTGTTTCTATTTCCCTGCATGTCAGCCATCACAAATGACTCTCAGCCTGGCTGAAGATGGACGGGTGGTCCATCCTCGTTCTGCCCATCTGGATTTCTTCCTACTCAATCCAGTCTACATGGGAGAGTCATATCATTCCCAAGCTTTTTGCCTTGCATGTATTGTAGTGGATGTCCTCACCAGCCTCAATGATTTCTTCTATGTTAGGGTGGGTCTCCTACCTGCCTGCTTCCACCTCTGCTTTCTTGATTACCAGTCAGCTTGGGTTCAATGCAGTGTTCACAATCTTCTTATTGAGGCAGAAGTTTACTCCTTAATCAATCAATGCTGTAATTTCGCTCACCTTGGACCCAATGATGCTTGCTTTCAATACAGATAGCAACAGGCCTATAGGAGTCACAAGTGTTCAGTACTGGACTGGGTTCATTGTCACAATTGCTGCAGCTGACCTCTGTGGATTTAATTTTCCTTCAATTGAGCTTAAAAGAAAACCTTGAAGAAAATAACGAATTTGCTAGTTATGGAGATGAAGCTCATCATGTCCATTTTGGCCACTGTTTCTGTGTGATTGGCATGACTGTCAACAAGGATTTTGACATGACAAAGAGAGAGTCTGAGGCTCCAAATGTGAGGGGTGTTGATGATTCAACGTCTAGATGAATCACTTCCAGCCACGATGTATGAAAGACAAATTTAAATATAGCCTTTGGCTATTTCAATTTGTCTTAAGTCGATTTTATTTAATTGAGGAGGAGCCACAAAATACAATGATTATTTATATTATTAATAATTAATATTTAATTATTAATGAAGGGCCAACTTCCTCTTGAAATTCGCGTCCCCACCAAAAGACTTTTTTCTCTAAAGAGGCCGACCTCTTGCCTTGTAAAGTCGCATCCCTTCATTGGCATGAATATAAATATAAGATGGAGTTATTTCATTTGAAAAATTAAAAAAAACAAAAAAACAAAAAAGTTCATTCAGCATTAATTCGCATTCCTAGAGGAGTTCGCACATGTAGCAGCAGATCATCTTCCTGTAGCAGCAGATCATCTTTTCTGTAGCAGCAGATCGATTATAAGGTGAAACTTATTTATTTGTATCTTGCATCTAAGAGAGGTGCTATCATCGGTTGTATCAAATTGACATTGTGCTGTGCCTGAGTTGTTAGCAGATTTCTGCTCTTACTTTATCAATATATAAGAGAGATATCGGCTGGGTTTTTCTCCCTCAGGTTGGAGGGTTTTCCCAGGGTATCTTGTGGTGTTCATTGTCTCATGTGTTGCATTTTCTGATTGCTTTCATTTCTGATCCTAAAACTAACAAGGGGAGTTTAGATTCTTCATGGACGTAGTGTGGAATGCATCGTGCTGGCAGCTCTTCTACATTGGGATCTTTGGTATCATCTTTTTAACTACTTCTCTGTTATCTGTTTTTATTCTTATGAATGAAGTGCTGTGAAGAATGCAATTTTGTGGACTGGGGAATGGTAACCATCCATGATATTCGAGGTGACCCAAGGTGGGGCAGCGGGTCAATTTGAAGCTAGAAGCACTGCTAGAAGAATTTCATAATTTCATTCCTCCACATTAGCAACTCTGTCATAAAAGCATCTCTACCAAATTGACAATCTATAGTGCAGCACACTGGAGGAGTAGGATCCGCTCTCACACAGGATGGCAATGTTGCAGCAGAGTATAGCAGTCAGTCCCATGGTGTGCCTCCTGGCGAAAGGGAATTATGGTTTTGACTATGCATTGGAGGAGAAAGTTTAAGAGTTGCAAAAGCTTTTGATGTTGATGGCATGCAGAGGCTGAGGGATTATGTGCATGCTATGAGATTGGCATACCAGACTGAGAGGACATGATTCAATAATGAACTGCAATGTATGTCGGAGGCTTGTATATGCAATTGAAGCTACAATGATCTGTCAGGAAGGAAGTTTCTGCCATTCTAAATCACTAACCGCTCAAATTAAGAACCTAATCAACATGCTGCAATGTATGTTGGAGGCTTGTATACGCAATTGAAGCTACAATGATCTGTCAATAAGGAAGTTTCTGCCATTCTAAACCATTAACCACTCGAATTAAGAAGCTAATCAACATGCATTTGCACTTGGAAATCATGACTAAGTGAACCTGGTATTAAGCACAACTTCCTATTTTACTCAACCATTGCAATGGCTAGTTATCCATGTGCCCAGGTGAGATGGAATAGCGACCATTGGGTCACTTGGCATTGCTACATTGGCAGCAGGGTTTCACATTGATTGAGTTCATGCTTGGATTTAATCATCTGATTGTACACAAGGATCAAAAGGTTAGCAAACCTTTTCAATTATATCCAATTTAAGCATTAAGGGGGGTTGTTAGATATATTAGATATATTTTACTATAGTTTGGATTTTGTTAGCATATTGCTAGTTGTTAACAACTACTTTATTCTTGGAGTTGGTTTGTACCTCTTATATTATATGGTTCTCATGCTGTACTAGTTGCCTGATCATAAATACAGATTATCACAATGTAATATTCAACAGTCCATAATTTAATCCTATATCAGATAAATGTGTATTTTCACTAAATTTGCTGTAATATTCATACTATGTGCAATAATTTTTTAATGTATGTACTTGCTCTTTTAGTACTCATACATTTTCCCTTTGATGTCAGTTATGGAACTAAATTAAAAACTCTCAGCATGCAACAGTTAAGTCTTTGTCATATTCCACAAAATTCCCTTTATAAACACTATTAATAGTACTCACTGTCCAGACTCCAACCATTAGAAGACCACTAGGTACAAATGTTTTTAAGCTAGAAAGTTAACAAATTCAGTTCTAAATCTTTTCCTTTATTTTCAAAAGATTTTTAAACGAAATCTGCCAAATCTTTGTTGATAAATCTTTAAGCTGAGGGACAAGCCCCTTTGGCCAAAAAAAATTCTTCAGCCTAAAGCAGGGAGGTGTTATACACCTTTACGACAGCCTTGAAGCATAACTTGCACTAGTACAGATTCATTGTCAAGACTCAAAAGAGAGACCTCATTGTGTAGACCATGTTGTCCTCCTACAGTGGGGTTCAACTTCAGATTCAACTTCTATACACAGCTTGTTTTGGGGCACCTTAGGAATCATGCAAAACCAATTTTTCTCTGCTTGGCCTGCAATTTTACCAAAACATATAACTCAACCTATGGAAACAAAATTTACTTCTACATCAGGTTTAGACTCAGCTTCCATGGAGCATTTCAAGTAAACTTGGAATTCGTGCCAGAAATGAACTTATTTGGAACTGGCAAGAGTTTCACGGGGAGTATAGCTTGTTTTTCCAAGCACTTTCAATTTTTTTGTTGTAAAGTATTTTTCCATTATTCAAGTGATTCCAAGTTTCACAATGATTTTTTTCCTTGGGATTTTACATAGTAGTGTTCTTTTCTACTAAATCTAACCATTGATAACTTTGTTATTCCCATCATGGGTCAATCTCACACACAATTTCAAATTGAATGGCCTTAAATTCTACCTTTCAAATCAGATAATAGAGGATCTATTTCATTGCAAACACCTCTAAAGACATTCTGAGGAAAACTAAATTATCACTTGCCGATGCCAAAGGAAAGTGAAAATCATTTCTTAAAGAAATGCAGACTTGAGCTGAAGAGGATCTTCTCCACAACATTCATGGCAAGGAAGCTAATATAGAAGCTTGGGAACATTTCAACAAAGTTTTTGCTCAAGCCAGTGATGTGTGTATCGTCCAAATTAATCATCATATGAGCAAAACATGACCTGCTGAATTTGAATGCATCTAAAGTTTCACTTGGAAACACGAGGAATTAGAGTTGCATTTAAATTAAGTCAATCCAAACTATGTGAAGTCCAATAAAGAGCCCATACATCTTATTCTGTAAAATTTATCTCTTGATATGGTGCCAAACATGGACACAATCAAAGAGGAGTGCTACTCACAGAAGAATTATGACAACCAGTACAAAAAGTTGTGCCAGTTGGACCAGGAACAAGAACAACAGTGCAATGTTATACCAATGTATTTCATGCCCTGTCAAACCAACATTGACATACATCATAGAGATACATGGTCCTCAAATATTGCAGCCATTTGCAGTTATACATCAAAAAAGAAATCAAATTCTTAAAGGTGGGGACATTAAGAGATGCCTACTGATATGCAGTCAAGATAGGGGTGAATTTTAAACAAAATGCATGAAAGATATTACTACTGGCAAATGGCATCAAATATTGAAACAATGTGACAAGGACTCCCAGTCAAAGCATCCTTCGAAGATGACTTCCCCTGACATAATCCACATAAAGATAAAAGAAAGCATTACAATGTCCACATGAGCAAGTAGACATTTGAAGAAAGAATGTAGTGCTAGATAAGCATTGTTGATCTAGGTACAAATTCTAGCATCAACTCTAACATTAGCACCAACACCACCACATGTGGACAAAGATAAGTTAATCATAGATGTTAATTCCTATTCATATGTGACAAACCTTTGCAAGGGGGCCAAGAAATTAAGAGCTAGTTAGAATCATGAGAAGAAGCATCCTCCAAAAACTAGGTTGAGGGATATTGTCTACAATACTAGGTTGAGGGATATTGTCTACAATACTATTGGGTGTTCAACTAGTAGGTTTTCTTAGGTAGTTACTTTTAAAGCACCTCACAATTATGTAGTAACATTGGCAAAAGAGATGGCCTCTAGCATGCCGGGGTTTGTTGGGTCCCAAAACCACTGCTCCACTTCCTAGAACGAAATCTCATTCACAAGGCCAAGGTTGTCATCATGAGAGTGAAATCAGTTCATCAACAGAATATGGAGGGTTAAAAGTCAACTCTACAAGGGTGGGTTCTCTCTCCTACACTTTCAGCTCAGCTTAGACTCAAGAGGGTGCTCCTAGAGGTGTACCTTAATAAATATTCAAATCAAACAAAATGGACATCCAAGAATAACTACAACCAAACCCAATTGAATACTCTCACTAGGTCAAGGAAGACCGGTTGCATAAAACCTCTATATAGCTGATGACTGTGCAAACATGACCCACATAAAATATATCTACTGAATATTCACTTGAGGATGATTTCCTGGTTGTATCGATGGTCATGGATGCACAAGAAGGATTGATTATAAACTACCGATTAATGTTTTTGATTTTGAGGTGTGAAATTGGTCAAATGGTTCCAAAACCGTGCCTAGTCAATGGTTATAGAGTCAGAAGTATCATGTTGAACAGGAAGTTGGAAAGGCAGAGACAACAGCTACGCATTCATATGCATCCAAATAATGGCATCAACGTACAAAATATACTCAATCATCCATAAAGATACTGCATAAATCCATTTGAAACATGCAAAAGGCCATTACAAGGTTTCTAATATTTAGAATGTTGTTACATTCACCAATTTCACATTACAATCATAGCAGCAAATGTGGCAAGAGAACCCCTAGTTGAGCAGAATCCCCTGAAGATCTGCAGGCGTCCAAGGAGGCATTCACATACACATGCCACATAAAGCATTTATATTTATCCTTGAATAACACAAAATCTTATTCAAAGCGATCTAGACTAGCAAAGTGTGTGCCCTAGAAAGTCTTGGCAGCCACACAAGCATCTGCAAGCCATCAGCAACCAAACTCCTTCAAAAATGATTCCAAAACATCACTTAACCATTGTTGGGTGTGAAACCTTAACCCGTGGCACTATAGCAATGTAGATCTACAGCTAAGGATGAATCCCACCCAAAATAGGCATCTCAGATCAAATAAAGACATGCATTGATCTATGGCAGGTGGTTAGACTTTTGTATTAATGGCAGTAGTTGGGAGCAAAGACTAGGCATTTGGGACTTTGGCACCCAATACATGCTTTCAAAATACACTTTTTCGATAACTAGGTTCCTAGCGAGCAATGGGTCTAGGGAGGGATCAAAAACTTGGAACCAATGAGGTGCCTCACAAGTCCCAAGTTCCGAGTGGAACCTAGAAGCAAGAACTTGGAAGAAAACTAGCACTAGCGAGCATCGGGCCCAAGAAAGGAAACAGGAACAAGACCTCGATGAATGCATGATCTAGCAAGCATCAAGCCCAAAAGAGAGATTGGAATTAGAGCAAGAAAGAAACCAGTAATTGGCGGGAGACGAGCAAAACAAGGAACTTGGAACTAAAAAGTTCAAGTTCCAATTTCCAACCCAAATTGGCGGTCCGAAGGAGGGGAAGAAAGAAAAGAAATCGTAGGAATCCAATAGCAAACAAGAACAAAGACTTAGAACCTTAGGTCCCAAGTTTTGATCGAGTCTCACCATCCAACAAGAACTAAGAAGAAACAATGTGAAGGCCGAGAGGGGAAGAGAACTTGGAACTAGAACACAAGGTTCCAGGTTCCAAGTTCCACCCAGAACCTAAGACTCAATGGGTCAGAAGAGAAAAGCAAGAAGGAACTGAGAGGCAAGGGGAACCAAAATAGCAAAACTGGAAGGTTCCAAGTTCCACCTGAGGCCCGAGGCTAGGAGAGGAACAATAAAGCAAGAAGTAGGAGCCAGTGCAGGTGAGGACTTGGAGCCGAAACCTTGAGGTTCCAAGTTATACTCGAGGCCCAAGTCTCAAGGAGGAACAACACAACAAGGAGGTTCCAAGTTCTTGGCGAGACCCAAGGCCCGACAGGCACCAAAAGAAAAGAACAACTAAGGGACCTAATCAAAAAACACCAACTCCTCCAAAATTTTATCAAGTCCAAATAGAGTCATTGTGGAAATTAACTCTTATCTCGTTATGAAATTTGTTTTGGATCCCCCTCAAAACGATGGTTTCATTGCAAAATTAGACAAATTACCACAAAATTTTCACCAATCACATAGTTTGCTAACAAGTGTCAAAAGACTAGCCATTTTGGTAGTGGCAAGTGGCAAATCTGGATTGGTCATAGGCGGTGTGCTGGCCCAAGCAAACACATTCTTACTTCTATTCAAATCTTTTCTTAAGTTAATGTTGGGGTACTCCAAATGATTACCCCATTGGGGTACTATTTTACTGGGTGATCCTCATTATCAATCCTCCACATGATAATTGCAGAGATTTTTGGGTTATGATTAATGCTAAAAGTAACATTTGTTAGCTATAAGCAGATGGCTGATGTTAAACCATCTTCATGTTTGGTACACTTCAAGTGGGTTGCAGCTGCCACTTTATTGATTAGCCTGCCAAATTGATTTGTCTCAGGCTTGACTCAATATCTTGCAGGCATGATCATTCTGGGCCATTATTGGCTCTGCTCCAGAAAGGACAAATCATTATAACAGTGATTCTCATGCTTGACCTGCCATTATTTTAGACCATACTTTCAACAATTTCCCTTTTGTGACTATGCAGGAGTTAGTCCATCAAAACAAAAACCAGGAAGAAGCAACCAGCAAGTTTCCCATGCCAGTCAGAACCAGCACACCTGTTTCGGCCAATAAACTAGTCAAAACCTGGTCAAACCACCAAAAAACAGGTCAAAGCTGAAAATACTGCAGGTTAAATACACACTAGTGAAAAAACCACAGGTTTTTCAAAATGGTGATGATATTTTCTTATAAACCCCTCAAACCAGTCAAAACCTGGTCAAACCACCAAAACCTGGTCAAACCACCAAAAAACAGGTCAAAGCTGAAAATACTGCAGGTTAAATACACACTAGTGAAAAAACCATAGGATTTTCAAAATGGTGATGATATTTTCTTATAAACCCCTCAATATTCATTTTACTGTCATTTGTTCACCTTCAGGCAACAATTAAACAATTTTTCAGACTTTAAGCAGTTTCTAATTTACCATGTTTTCCTGTTTTAAACCTGTGTAATTTAATTACATTTATACTTTCAGTTTGTTGTGTCAATACCATTTAAGTATAATGCTATTATGAGATAGCCTATTTTGATGCCTGCACCAGAAGACACAGACTTGATGGAAGCAAGAAAGCTGCATGAGGATGGAGACCCAATCAAAGTACAGGGTAAAGATAGCAAAGACAGAAGTAAATATTTTATCACCCATCATGATGAGTCAAATATCCATTAATAGGAGAAGCTACATTACATAGTAAATGAACAGAAAATTCTAGATTCAAGGATTATAAAGGGTAAAGTCGTCCATGGTGATGGATTTGGAGCTTCAGCAGGTAATGCCATTTGCAAGCCTCAAGTTCTTTTGAGGAACCTGATGCAGATTGACCTCTGCTCCTGCAAGAAGATCACTAACAACAGAAAAACAAATAATATGCCTTGCAAATCAACTTATAAATGAGTGCTCTGTTCCCATGAATCATAATCAAGAGCATGAACAATAACATGATATGCAGAAACTGAATATGGCCAACATGTTCACATTATACCCAAAGAAGATACTACAATATTCTTTTTATTCAAAATGCAAACCAACACAAAACTTGAGTGCATAGTACATCAACATATAAAAGGCAAACAACATAGGTCAGCACAGACACCTACATTACATACTGTCTAGGTATGGAAACAAGCATAAGCGAATGCCAAACACTGATCAGACTGATAAAGAAAACCTGAACACCAAAAGAAAAGTGCCAACACTCTGCTCAGCAAATTCCTCCCATAAAATTTTCTAAGCCTTTCCTTCCTATAAAAAACAGATACCACCCCAAAATATATTCTCCACCACAGCACTGAATCTCCCTCTTTTAAATCAGAAAAAGAAATATCCTAAAATAACCCCCACGATCCCATCCTTTATTTACTGTTGCAGCAGAGTTTTAAACGCCCTTTTATACTGCTCACTGCCCATTAAAAATTGTAACTGCCACTGACATTTTAAATACTCCCGAATTCACTAGTGGGGAATCGTTGAATGGTTTTCCATCAGAACCCAACATATGCATGGGAGTGACTTAATATGTTTAAGCTAGTTGTGAATGTAATATTTGGAGACCAAGCACATTCTGCTTCATTTGGTACTAAATGACTGGAAATTGTGAAGGAATATCACAAGAGACTATGTCTGATAATAAAAGGTAATAGCTGCAGTCTTCCACTTTCATGCCTCCAATATATGTGGGTAATAAAGATGATGTAAAACGGTCAGCTAACCTTTCTCTGAAGAATAGGCTTGTACCAGAAGACGCTCTTGCACAGGATTGCCCCTCTGTTCACATGCAAGAACCCTGATAACCCTACCTATAAAAAGAATCCTAAACAAATCAAAACAGAAACACGATGATAATTGTATATACAACATGGTACAAGTCTCATTCTTTATTTTTTGTTCAACGTATGACCAGCTATAGTCCCTGTGGAATTCCATATTGGTTATGAAGGTAAATTTATTTGGTGTTCATGAATTGTGGTATCTTAACTTGAAGTTTAGTAAGTGTTCTGATATCCTTGAAACTCGAAAAATCTCCCATATGGTATTATTCCTCACATCTTGCACACAGTAATCCTAGAGCCACAGGCACAGAGGGAGATTATATCCAAACAAGACACAGCATGCAAGCAAAACATTTTCAAGTGTTTAACATACAGAAAATATGAACCCAGAAACATGTGCCCGATTAATCTAATGAAATTGTTCCAAGAGATAATTTAATAAAGAGACTTGCCATTAAGCTTCTGGCACAATATTGTCTATATCAGCCCCGACATTGCATTTGACCCCAAAATAGGTGAATGTGCAGCATAGGCATTAGACTCGCTTCCAGAGGAACTCCCAGAATCAGAGTCTACAAAGCCACCAAGATAAGTTAATAATAATCCCCCCGGCTATTAGACAGTAGATTAAATATGTATTTCATCACAATCTACTAATAAATTAAACTGAAACAAATACACAAAGGAATAAGAGTTGTAAACAAGTAAAAATATGACCACATTTTCTAAATATATCCAAAAATATGTAGTCTTCAGAGAATCCTGATAATATATACCACTAGAAGAAGAACCAGAATCACTGCTGGAGCTGCTAGAGCTGCTGCTGGATCTACTTGCGGAGCCACCATCCTTCTCCATCTTAACAGGAGGGCAATTTGATGGCAGCACATTGTCTCCTGCTTCAAACTCTTGTTGTCCTTGCTCTCCTGCGCAGGATATTCAAAATGCAACTAGAACTTAAGTTGCAGAAGGTGAAAAAAAAGGTACATATCACTTACAAACCATATCTTTATCAATTCAAAAGGTAAAGATTTACCGTTCTTATTTTTCTTTGGCAGCTCAGACTCGGTGGCGGGACACTGCAAACAAGTCAAGCATCTCAAATGGAAGTGGATATACAAGAGAGTTCAATAGGGAAGAAAACGATAAACGAATGCAACTCTATTAGAAGTTCACCTTGTCTCTGGCTAATTCATTGACACTTTTAGCCTGCTGAGCAAGTTGTTCTTTTTTCTTAAGTTTGCTGAGGCTTTTCTTGAAGTTGGTTACAAATCTATCAAGTTCCCAAAGCGTTTCAGTGTCAAAAGTATCTATGTCAACCTCTATCTCTTCATCCTGCTGACATAGAGATGGATTCCTCTTCTTTATAATCTGAACTATAAGCTCCAATCTGTCTGCGGGCAAATTTTGAAGGTTTGTACTTAACTTTTGTTTTTCTTCAAAAGTCATAGCACGTTTATGGGGATCTTTGGCCTTAGGTTTTTTGCCAGTTGGAGTTCTGCTCGCAGAATAACTTATTGGTCTGATCTTTGAAAGGGATGGCCCTCCAGCAGTTTCAGATTTCTTCAAATTCTTTTTAATGTCTGCTAAAGGAAGTTTCTTCACACTACAACTTGCCCCAGGTGCCTGCCCACCTCCATATTTCGAGTTCATCTTGCTTTCAACGTGCTCTGCGTGTACAATATTCCATCGCTCCTCAAAAAACTGAAGCAACTGCTTAGCCAAGTTATGCACATCATGCCCTTCGGGGTTATAAGCCATGGCATTGGAGAATGTCAATCTTATGTCTTCTGCAAAAGACGAGGGTGAATTGTACATGTTTTTCTCCAGTTTGGACTTCACAGTACCGAGGTCCATTGGATTTTTAATTATGGTGTGATAATCATGAAGTTCAAGAGCCTCTGCATCAACAGGGGAATTGAACACCCAACCGTGCTTGTGCTTCATCATCTTCGCAAGTAGCGAGCTGCACTGCTTGAATACCTCATTTGGAAACTTCTGAGACGACATATCATATAGTTTGGATGGTGCAGTTTTCTTACTTCCACCAGATTTGGATTTCTTATTCTCTGCAGGTGGGAATTTATCTTTTCCTAAAACAAACTCTGAGTTGCGGTAATACTGATTGGCCTTTGGCGTGCGCTTTCCTTTGTCTGCCACATCACTTGTAGCTGGGTTGTGTTCAACAAGAGATATACTCAACTGTCGTGTGGGCCTCGACTCTCTTGCACTCTGCTTGGGCGTAATTGCCCCACCAGAAGCTACTTCGGACGTAACCTCCTTCCCACCATTGTTCCTCCCATCATTGCCAGAGAACTGGGAGGCACTGTAGCTAGTATTCCCTGCCGCCAGGCATCCCCTCAGTTGCAATTCTCTTGCTTCAACTTTCTTGAATGTACCCCTCACCTGTTCCAATTCGTTTGTCAATTTTCTGCGAAGTTCCCTTATCTCTTGTTTTGAGTACCCATCCAACTTAATAGTGACATGGGCAGCTTCTATGTCCCTGTTCCGCAATCCCCCAACGCCATGCTCAGGCATGGGTTCCTTGGGGGCATCATCATTTTTCCCGCTCAAGCTCGAAGAACCATCTGATGCTGATGCTGTTGCTGCTGGTGCTGATCTTGCTCCTATTGCTGCTCCTGCTCCTGCTCCCTCTCCTCCTCTTCCATTAACATCCACCATGTTATCGCCTTCCCTTATACCTTGCCCTGCTGCTGTATTATGAGCTGCATCAAACCCGGTATTTGCTTTAGCCCCCTTGCCGTGCCCTTTTCTCATGTATACCAATTTGCTTTCTCCCCATCTATGCTTATCGCGAGACTCTTCATGCCCGACCATTGCCGTACAGTAAAACTAATGTCACCAAGCGCCTCCCTGAAAAGAGCACACGCAGGGGTGCTCCCTTCTTTCAGCTTCACGGTGTACTAGGGTTCCTTATTCTCTAAAACCTCCACAAGGCCGTTAAGAATCACCATCTCAACATACTATGCATTCCATGCGTAACCCACAAAATATCCAATAAGAAATGAAAAACGGAAAAAAAAAGAAAGAGTCGTCTAAAAGGATTGCTGCAACGACGAAGCATTTATGAGACGATCTCCAGCATGGGCGTTCTAAGTTTAAAGATTTAAGGGAGTGGATTCGTACCTTCGACCGGGGAATCTCTGCAAAACATGGATGATGGGCCGAGGGCCTGATGATTTGCAATATCCATCCATGCATGTGTTACAAATATGCGAGAAGAGCAAGAAGGATATTCGCTGTTGACCTAGGCTTTTTATTTCTTTTTCAGTATCGGACGGTTCTCTGGTGTTGTAGGCACTGACGAAGGTTTAGATCCCTGCCACATGTTTCGAAGGACAAAAGCTTATCTGCTGAATCGTTGTTGGGGTACCAGACAGTGGGCCTAACTTTAATTTCTCTCGAGTGGTCACAGAACGGTAACTCTCTGCGCTTTTTCTACTTTGGTTAGGGGCCTAATGTTTTGGGAACGGTTTAAGCGGTTGCCACGCCAACGTGTAGTAGACTTTAAAGCATGCCGATATTACAACATCATGGGCGGCTCCTGCAATGCTCACCATTCAACTCTAGCCAATAACTAATTATGGACTTTGGATGTGTTGCCTTAATTATATGCCTCCTGCCCGAATGTATTATCTTATTTTATTTTATTAAGAAAAATATCAACATAAGTTTTGAGAAAAGTGTATGTTAGCACTTTTTTATTTCATTCATTTGTTAAGTGTAATGAGTAATGATCAATATACAAGTGGCATATTTTTATATAAAATTATTTAATTCTTTATTGATTTTAGTTTCAAACATATTTGTTTTTTAATTTATCTATTTATTAATTTAAGTTGATTTTGCATGTAAATTTGGAGAGAATTGTCTTAGAGTATAGGTTGTGTGCAATGAAATTGTAATTCACATGAAAAATTTAAATTTAATTAAATTGATCGCACAATAACAAGCAATTAAGCATAAAAATTAGTAAATATGATTAAAACATGAGAGATTTTGTAGAAACTTAAATTATTCCACCCAACTTTAATCATAATTATATAATGTATCTATCATTAATCATCATCAATTTCCCCTACTTCAAAATCAAATATAAATTATATTCTTTTTAAATGAATCAAAAAGATAATATTATACTTTAAAAATATAAAAAAATAAAAAATCAAATCTCTACATATTCTTTCATTTTTTAATAAAACAAAGGATAAACATATAACTTATTGTATAAATCATAGTTTACTTTGATTACAAAATCATTAGTATTGTTTTAATTATTCATTTTTTTAAGAATTTGATCGCTCTAAAATTAATGTATTATTAATAAATATATTATGATTATACTTTTTATTTAGATTGATTATAAATTGTTTGACTTGAAATTATTGCTAATGCATAAATTTAGTAGAAAGAAAATGCATGATCATGCATAGTCTAAGAAACAAGAGAAGCATTTGTGTGCCTGGGTGTGCTTGGTTGTTTTAAAAATTTAGTTGATAGAAGAGCTACAGGTGTGTAATGCAATTGTTTGTTGTTGTATAATCTTATCATTATATTTGATTAATGTTGCAAAAATAGAAAAAATATTCAATGATGCAAATATATATTATTATAATAACTTCATATATGTGTTTATATTTCTTCTTATAATGTGATGTTTATATAATTTTTGTCTTGCTAAATTATATTATTACATGTATATTTTTAACATCTCTACCTTGATATTTAATGCAAATGGGTAGATTTTATTGAAATGTTAATTGTAGATAGACAAATTTTACTATGATATTTATTGTAGATAAATAAAATTTACTGTGATATTTAATACACACTTGTAAACAAATACAAAATATGCATTGAGTGTACTCATTTATTTAACAAGAGTTGCAAGCAACGAAGTTCCTGCAAAAAGTTTTAGAATAGATTTGTTTGTATTTGTTGTGTTTGTTGTGTTTGTTGAACAATTGGTCAGGATAAAGCAGTTGTCACCTAAATTTAGGAATTTGATCATTGATAGAGTCAACTTTGTCTTCCATTAGAAAATGACCCTTATTACAAAAGAATTTTGAAGTAGATGCTCTGGTTGTGCTTTTAGGCCATGAAGAAAGTGCAATTTACATATTGTCAACATTATGTAAATATTAATGAGTTCAAAGATTTCTTTAACCATTCAGCATATATGATAAAAAAAATCCTCTTTAAAAAAGCAAAGATCTTTAGAACTTTCATTGTAAGTAGAGTCATGTATAACCAACTTGCTTAAATGTTACAGTTTTCTACACAAATGAAAATGAAAGCATATAGTCCTAAGTCCTCTTATAGGTGCCTAATGTCTTCAAAAAATGCCTTACAATAGAAAATGATTTTTTTATTCCATTCAATAGATAACTCGTTTATAAGCCTCATAAAACTTATAATGTGAAGTGTATTGCAAAAAACCTGGATCAAACATCAGAAATCTCAATTGAACCCATATGCCCATTTTGTTCATTGTAGAGTAGTGGACAGAAGCATTGCAATATTCATTGGACCAAGACCACAAGGTAGAGGATTAATTGTTGAAGCTATTTTTGAAGCCTCTTCATAGGAAACATGGCCGACTAATTGGTATTCTCTTTTAGCACTAGGATCTTGCAAAAGTGGTAGCAATAGTTTTAATTTGTTATATATTAACCATTTTTTACTTACAATTTTTTTTTTGAAAAAGGCAATTAGAAGGTGCCATACCTCTACTGCATTTAATCCAAGATCAATTAGTACTACACCAGGTTTTAGCTAATCACCACGAACCAAATTTGGCACACTTGCTGCAGCAACAAGAATATCTACTTCATGAGTAAAATCTTTAAGAAATTCTTTTTGTTTTGAGTAGGTATGGTCTACATAATTCTTTAGTGGAAACATGGTTTAAACTTTAAATTAATACTCAAGTAAAGATTGTCTACTATGTTTCAAATTTGAGAGCTATTCAATATAATATGCCCCATATTCTGACATGTCAAACACTTTTTTAAGAAGAGAAAATGCAATCCACCCTTAATCAATGTGTATTTATTTGTAGACTAAACATTTGTACTTATAAATTTATAGATATGTATTTTTCCAGATCCTTTTTCAGTTGAAAATAAAGATTATGATGTTTCTTGTACAGTATGTAAAAAGTGATCTATGAAAATTCAAATCTACCCATTTTGTCTGATAAATTTTTTTTCAAGACATTTAACTGTTATTGTTGTTGTCCCTTACCTTCAAAATAAAGTGTAAGCTGAAAGTTTGGCACAACTAATTCTCAAGCAAAAAATTTTAGTATTTTGAATAACCATATAAAATTTAAAATTATCCTTTGTAGCTCAAAATTTGATGCTACTCTTTGGATTGCAAATATTTTACCCTTAAAGAACTTGCTCTTCATGTGACAATTTTTACTCAATATTATGGTGGACACATCAGATACTTCAACCATAATGATTCAAGAAATTGATGATTCAAATTATTTTATTCCTTTCAAGGTGACCACACAATGCTCATGCATTTCTAAGATAGTACAGTTATAAGCCTACCGTCTAGAATCATAATTTCGTACTGTAGACTCATCACTGTGTGAGCTGATATTTGTCTAGGGTATTAATTGTTTAACTTACACATGTTGGCATGTATACCCTTAGCTTCCAGATCTGTTTGTCTCATTTGAATTTTTGTTGACATCACTATCTTTGGATAAGTCATAACCAAAATCTAAGGTCATCTCTAAATGGGCATGCTCTATGCCAGATATGATGAACTAGGGCACGAGTGCACTAAATGTGTTACATATCTATCAACGTTTTATTTAGATGATTAGACAAACTTCAAGAAATCGTAGACAGAAAGAGAAAGATTAAATAAAAGCTAAATGAGATACACTCTTGATAATCTTTGTTTGGGATTTTCATTTCTATTTGGTTCTATGTTATATTCTTTTTAAAATTGGAAATTTTTTTGTTATGATCAATTGGAATAGACTCTATGAGAAATGTATAAATATATTTTCTTGTGTAAGAAGCCCACAAACATAAATAATAATTTGTTGATAAATCACAAGAGATAACTCTTGCAGTCAAACACAAATCTCTAGATTTTACACACAGATCCAATAATTGTCGCCAATGAATCAAAACAGTAGTATCAATCTCAGTTTGAAATGATATATGTCAATATCAAATTCAGACTTGACAATAAATTTTGGATACCCACATTGGGCACTGAAACAAATTGAAAAGTTATCTTTATTTGCATCTCCTCCAAAAACTCATATATATTATAAGTCGGGTAGCATCTGCAAACTATATGTACTGGCTTGTGCTGTTAGAATTGGCAGTCATGTGAATTTTTGTAACATACTAGCTAGTATAAGTTTTGTACTAAGGGCCTCTACCATTTTGATGGAAAAATACATGATAATGGGTCTCTTTAACTTAATCCCCTACTTGGTGAAGAAGACCCTATGGGGGATGATTAATCAAATTGAAAAAGAAGACAATTTATTATGAAATTAGTACTCCCTTGGTTGAATTTGACAAGAGGTATATGTAGTATAGAAGTTGCCAAGTCAACTTATCAAAGGCTTTGGACATATCCAATTTGATAATTATTCCAGAATAACAATCAAATTCTGAGAGATTGAATGATTTTCTAGGTGTAGATGGATTTGCAAGGTGTACTTTACTTTGAAGCATTCTCATGAGGTCAAACACAATGATAAAAAATATGAACAATATATAAGGTATTATATAGAAATAAATTCCTTGTGGGCATCGACAAGGGGTCTTTTAAACCAAATTGGTATCTAGCATGGTCATGACTTAAAAATTAAGCAATATTATTATATCCTTATTGTACCCTACCCTTTATTGAACCCTAATTTAAGCCTAACCCTACCACTTACCATAGCCCTAACCTTAGCTCCAAGTTTTATTCTAGATTAATAATTTTAATCCTAACTTAACATTAATCCTAACCCTAATTAAACAGTAATCATAACCCTAATTGAACCCTATTTGAACTTTAATCTAAATGAACCCTAACCCTAACCCTAATTGAACCATAAACCTAACTCTAATTAAACCTTAATTGTAAACTTAACTAAAATAAGCCTAATTGAACCCTAACTATAACTTGAACTTGATCCTAATGATAACACTAATTGAATACTAACCCTAATCCTAATTGAACCCTAATTCCAACCATAAGCCTAATTGAACCCGAACCCTGACTCTAATTGAACCTTGTTGTTAGGGTTAAATTAGGGTTCAATTAGCATTCTAGTTAAACCCCAATTGTAAGATTAACCGAAATAAGCCTAACTAAACCCTAACTGTAACTTGAACTTGACCCTAATCAGAAAACTAATTGAATGTTATCCCTAACCAGATAACTAAACCCTAATTCCAACCATAAACCTTCTTGAAACCTAACCCTAACTCTTATTGAACCTTATTGTTACGGTTCAATTAGGGTTTAATTAGCATTCTAAGATGGAGATTAAGGTTAGGTTAGAATTAGAGTTGTGAATATCTTAATATTAGCTTATAAATTTGACCCTAACTATAATCATAATTGAGTCCTAACCCTAACCATAATTAAACCCTAATTCTATCCCTAACACTAACCATGATTAAATTCTTGCTCTAAGCCTAACTATAATTAAATCCTATTGTTAGGGTTGAATTAGGGTTATGTTTAGGGTTCAATTAGAGTTCTAGTATAAATCTAGAGGTTAAGGTTATTTATTTCTTGATATTCATTTATAAATTTGACATTAATGATAAATATATTAAATAAAGAAAAGTTAGTATATATTTTTATTGGTATGTGAAATTAAGTACTATTAGGATTAGAATTATTAATGTCTTAATATTAGTTTATAAATTCGACATTAATGAAAAATATTACAAACAAAAATAAGTATTTTAACCTAGAATTCTATTTATATGTGAAATGAAATATTATTAGAGTTAGAATTATTAATCATAAAAAATAATTAATCAAATCACAACAATATTTATAAAGTTTAGAAATAATTATAAAATTAAACTAAACTTTAATTTCTAAAATTTATAAAGTATTTATTATCTAGTTTTGAAAATAATCATTTAAATTATAGTAATTATCTACTACAAATAAATTAAACTAAAGCTAAATTTTATTTTTTAAATAATTCAACAATTATTAATTATAATTTTAGAATAAATTAAGAATATATATATATGACTAAATTTTCTATTTTTTTTTCTTTGCATCCAAATTATTTTATTTTCTAAGATTACATTAAATTCTACTTCAAAAAAAATTTAGAAATTATTTTGCATGTCTACTTTTGTATTTTTGAGTTCAATTACATATATTGTTCTTTAAATTTGAATAACCAATCATAAAGTAAATTATATCTATTATATACATTATACAAAAATAAGTATTTAAATCTAGAACTATATTTCTATGTGAATGAAATGAAATATTATTAGGATAAGAATTATTAATCATATAAAAAAATCAACAAAATATTTTTAAAGCTTACAATTAATTTTAAAAGTAAACTAAATTTTAATTTAAAAAATTTAGAAAGTATTTATTATCTATTTTTAAAAATAATTAGTTAAATTATATTAATTATTCAATACAAATAAATCAAGATACATTTTTCAAAAAAATGATAACACTAAATTTAATTTAATTTTTAGTAAAAATTTGATAGAAAAACAAATATAAAAGTAAAATAATACAGTTTAATTTCTCTTGCATGGCTGAATTTTATTTATAAGATAATATAGTTTTCTTTAATCAACTATGGTATGAATAATAGAAGTTCTAATTTATTTATTTTAAATAATAAATTAAAATTTGGGAAGTTTAAATTTAAAATTTGAAAAACAATAAATCTAAGTATATGATTAAAATTTTTGTTTCTTTAAGTTTTAAAAAAAAAAATATAATGAATATTTATTTTGATTTCTTAATAAAATTTTCACACTATAAATTGAGTTTATTCTAGTTGTTATTTTCAAATTACATTTATTTATTTATTTTCTTAAAAATGAATATTATTAGTATTATTTCAAGATAGTTGTTTAAAATTAGCTAAAATTCATATGATTAATTTTAAAATAATATTTAATCTAGTCTAAATAATAATAATCATTGGTATTAGTTTCGTATTTAATAATAATGATTTTTAAGCATAAATTTATTAATTTATTAATTAAAAATATATTAGAAACTAGTTTGAATTTTATAATTCATTTAATCTTCTAAAGTAACTAAGATTAATTAAATTAATAATAAATTAATAACTAGAAAATGATGAATTTATTTGAAAGAGAAATTTTGAAATATTAATATTTAATTGACATGATCATAGTACAACTTAGTTTATTAGAAATATATTTTTTTAGAAGTTTATAAGATTAGTTTTTTTTAGTTTGATTCATTTAATTATCTTTCAAATGTTTTGAATACTTAAGTGTATTTTCAAAATTAATTTTAAATTCATTTTACAATTTAGTAATCTTAATATATATATATAGAATTATTGTTGGGAAAGTAAATAAACTAGTGAAATTAAATTTACTTAAAAGGAAAAGGAATTATTTTGCAAACTATGGAAAAATCGTCCTTGTGCTCAAAAGTTTTGAGTCAATCATATTCAAGAGAAATAATTAAAATAATTAAAAAATATGCATTTAATTTAGAAAAAACTTCAAATATAATGTATAAAAGAAAATAATTAATTTTGATTGGTTGAAGTTCAAAACATTAATAACTAGTTAGGATTTGAGGATGCCTATAGTTCCATGACAAGAACTAATAAGCTTTGAAAATCTTACCAATTATTAAATGAAATATGGAAAATACTACCTTGATGTATGTAATAACGTTTATCTCATTCAAGTCATTAATAGGTTTGAAATTTGATTCAATGAATTAAATGTATTGCATTGCACATGTAATTTAAAAAGAAAAAAAAAATTGTTTTTTGCATTCTCAACAACATGAACCAGTAGAAAGAAAGAAAATGATATTTTAGTAATTATTAAAAATAGAAAATTAAAAATAGACTAGAATTATTGGTCAAGTTTTTAATTCTAGATGCTCATCGGTTGGATAGTTATTATCAGTTTAAAAAATTGCATGCAATGAATCATAAGAGGGAGAACTAATAATAATAATAACAAGAGTTGCAAAGGAGCATTGGATAGTTATTATCAGTTTAAAAAATTGCATGCAATAAATCATAAGAGGGAGAACTAATAATAACAAAGAGTTGCACTGGAGCGATCATTGATAGAGTCAACTTTGTCTTCCATTAGAAAATGACCCTTATAACAAAAGAATTTTGCTCACTTCAAAATTCTAAGACTGGTTGTGTTTTTAGACCATGAAGAAAGAACAATTAGTTTATAAATTCGGCATTAATGAAAAATATTACAAACAAAAATAAGTATTTTAACCTATAATTGAAGTATTATTAAAATTAGAATTATTAATCATAAAAATTAATTAATCAAATCACAACAATATTTGTAAAGCTTAGAATTAATTATAAAATTAAACTAATTAAAATTTATAAAGTATTTATTATCTAGTTTTGAAAATAATCATTTAAATTATAGTAATTATCTACTACAAATAAATTAAATTAAAACTAAATTTTATTTTTAAAATAATTCATTAATTATTAATTATAATTTTAGAATAAATTAAGAATATATATATATGTGACTAAATTTTCTATTATTTTTTTCTTTCAATCCAAATTATTTTATTTTCTAAAATTACATTAAATTCTATTTTTAAAAATTAGAAATTATTTTGCATGTCTATTTTTTATTTTTGAGTTCAATTAGGTATATTGTTCTTTAAATTTGAATAACCAATCATAGAATAAATTATATATATATATATATATATATATATATATATATAAATCATATAAAAAAAATCAACCAAATATTTTTAAAGCTTACAATTAATTTTAAACGTAAACTAAATTTTAATTTTAAAATTTTAGAAATATTTATTATCTATTTTAAAAAAATATCCAATTAAATTATATTATTCAATACAAATAAATCAAGATACATTTTCCAAAAAAATGACAATACTAAATTTTCTTTTATTCTTAGTGGAAATTTGATAGAAAAACAAATATAAAAGTAAAATAATACAGTTTAATTTCTCTTGCATGGCTGATTTATAAATTTATTTATAAAATAATATAGTTTTCTTTAATCAACTCAAGATACTGAATAATAGAAATTTTAAATTATTTTTTGGAAGGTTTAAATTTAAAATTTGAAAAATAATAAATCTAAGTATATGATTAGAATTTTTGTTTCTTTAAATTTAAAAAAAACAAATATAGTGAATATTTATTTTGATTTCTTAATAAAATTTTCACACTATTAATTGAGTTTATTCTAGCTGTTATTTTCAAATTACATTTATTTATTTATTTTTAAAATGAATATTATTAGTAGTATTTTATTTCAAGTTAGCTATTTAAAATTAGCTAAAACTCATATGATTAATTTTTAAATAATATTTAATTTAGTCCAAATAATAATAATCATTGGTATTAGTTTTGTATTTAATAATAATAATTTTTAAGCATTAATTTATTAATTTAAATTATATTGGAAAATAGTTTGAATTTTATAATTCATTTAATCTTTTAAAGTAACTAAGATTAATTAAATTAATAATAAATTAATAACTAGGAAATGATCACTAAGTGTCTAGAGTTGATGAATTTATTTGAAAGAGAAATTTTGAAATATTAATATTTAATTGGCATGGTCATAGTACAACTTAGTTTATTAGAAATATATTTTTTTAGGAGTTTATAAGATTAATTTTTTTTAGTTTGATTCATTCAATTATCTCTCAAATGCTTTGAATACTTAAGTGCATTTTCAAAATTAATTAACATCAGTTAAATTTACATTTGGAAATGCAATTCTTAAAGATAGTTTATTTTCAAATAAGTTAGTAATTATTAAATTTATATTTTCTTAAAAAAATTATATGTTTAAAATAGTTGAGTTAAATTTATTTTACAATTTAGTAATCTTAAAATATATATATAGAATTAGTGTTGGGAAAGTAAATAGACTAGTGAAATTAAATTTACTTAAAAGGAAAAGGAACTATTTTGCAAACTGTGATAATGGAGCCAGGAAAATCGCCCTTATCGTTCAAAAGTTTTGAGCCAATGATATTCAAGAAAAACTAATTTTCAAAATTAAAAAAGTTTAAAAAGCATGCATTTAACTTTAGAAAAAAATTCAAATATAATGTATAAAAGAAAATATTTTTGATTGGTTGAAGTTCAAAACATTAATAACTAGTTAAGATCTAGCGCCTATAGTTCCATGGCAAGAACTAATAATATGGAGAGAAAATATCTACATATTCTTACATTCATTTTTAAGTTAAATTACTTTTAAAGAAACAAAAAATAAAAATCTAGATTTTTATATAAATAATGGTTTTACTTCCATTGCAAAGCATTTTAAATTCTTTACTTTGTAGTATTGTTTCAATTGTTTAATTTTTAAGATTTTTTTTACAATTAATATAATTGTATATTTTTAATTACTAATAAATATATTATGGATATTATATCTACTTTCTATCTATATTAATTATAAATAGTTCAATTTAATAATATTATTAAATTTTGGTCAAACTCATGGGAAGGATATGCCCCTCTAGATGGATTACAGAATATGGAACAGCTCCAAACGGTTGCAATAAGAGAGTGGGGGTCGAAGGTGAGTGATCACATCGAAAAAATTATGAAAATGGCCAACATGTCTAGAAGTGGAGCTCGTTGGAAGAATTAAGGGCCCCAAAAGATAACAAAAAAGAGTTAACAAAATTATTGGAGAACAAGGCATTGATTCCTTAGACAAATGAAGATGTCATAAGATGGCGTGGCTCAAAGTCAAGAGAGTACAAGGTAAATATGGGTTATAAATTCAAAGAAGTCACAATAGAGAAGCACAATTGGCCAACACACCTATTTTGGAACAAGGTGTGCCTTCTAAAAGCAAGGGTATTTACTCATATGACGCTACAAAAGAAGATTTGAAAGTAGAGAGATTGAAGAAGTTGGGTATTCAGGGTCCTGGTAGATGTGCACTATGTAAGGTACAGGATGAAGATACTAATCATATACTCCTAACTTGCCCCTGCGCAGAACAATGTTGGAAAACATTCATGAAAAAACTAAATTGGGAAAGTTCAATGCCTCTAGACATTTCAGAATGGTTCCTAAAGTGGCCGAAGTGGAGACATAAGTCAGTTTTTGCATGCATATGGAAAATAATGCCATCCTCTATCATATGGGAATTATGGAAGGAATGCAACAGAAGGATCTTTCAAGATAAGGAGATGGAGGTTCAGGAATTGATAGGTAAAATGGAAGGGGTGGTTGTCGAGCTGGTGAACAATGCAGTACGTAGCATGAATAGTAGGAAAAGTTGCTTTAGTAGTTGGGATGACAATATGATAAAAGAGTTCAAGGGACTAAAGATTCTCCCCATTAATGAGGTTTGAAGGGTTGATCTAAGGACATGTGTTAAATGGGAAGTGTCAAAGATAGGATGTGTGAAAACAAATTTTGACGAGGCCTCCAAAGGAAATCCAAGGCCAAGTGGGGCAGGTTGTGTGACAAGAGACCAAACGAGCAAGGTGATATACGAAAAATATAAACATCTTGGTGTGGCAACTAACAATATGGTTGAGTTCAAGGTTGCATATCTTGGGCTGAAAGGTGGTCGGGAGTTAGGAGTAAGAAAAATACACCTAGAGGGAGACTTGCTCATCACGATCAATGTCATTCGATTAAGGAAGACTCTAAAATGGTGTTTGAATAAATGGTTGAACTCCATATGGGAACTGATTGGGGCTTTCAATAAATTCAAAGTATCACATGTTTATAGGGAAGGCCATAGTAAGGCTGATAAACTAGCAAAACTTGCCTCGCTAGACTCTTCAACAAGCATGTGATCACATTGGGCAGGCGTGTGTTGGCAGGGGTATGGATTTTCATCGTCATTAATTAAGACACTCATTAATCAGATAGGTGACGTCGAGAGTCATATTTTGGGGTGATTTTAATCTTTCAAATCATGTGTAGGTGGCTTGGGAGAAGTGAAGTTATAAAAATCATGAGTTGAAATGCGAGTATCAACCTTCTGTATCTCATCAAGATGACAAAAGTCTTATTAAACATTGTGAATTATGTTATAAAGTAGGTATGAGGTAGAGGTTGGAATAAACGTTTGAGTGGGTGTAGGGTTGGAACATTCAAGAAGATGGATATGCCATTAAGACTAGAATGCAAGAAGTGCCAAGTGACCTTTTTGAGCGAGGTGATGGAGTGAAGGTTGAAATGCATAATGAAGGTGAAGCATGGTCTAGTGATACTGGTGGTGAAGTGGGTTTTGGGAGATGATTTTTTGAAGGTCGAGCATCACTATAGGGTGAATACAAATATTAATGCTATGTTTCTTGCTTCAGTGTTGAACGAAGGTGAAAGCAAAGAGGTAGTGAGGTCCCTATGTGAGAAGTTGTTCAAGGTTTGTCTTCTAGGGGAGTTAGAGGATGTATTAGAAAATGTGGATGAAGGTGGGAGAGTCCCCATTCCTATGGATTACTACGTGATTCGTAGGTGTGGTGTCTCAGTGGTGCAATTTTCACTGATAGTGTCACAGCCAATGATGATCATGCCTCCTAACAGTCAGGCCAAGGTGATGGGCATTGAGTTTCTGAAGTGGTGGGTTGGTTTGGTCCAAGATGTTGAAGTGGGTTGGGTTCAAGACTTTGTTAGAGTCTTGGATTGGGGGTTGGTTGTGGGTGGTCATTGAATATGGTAGGGGGATGCAGATGCAAGTGTGGTGGTGTGTGCGAGTCTAAAGGTTTTTTGGTCAGTTTCTCTGGCTACGGCATGACCGAATGTGACTGGTGGGGTGTTTTTTGTGTCTATATTGAAAACTTGTAGTAGATAGAAATGCAGAAGGTCTAGGGTAGGATGATAACAAAATATGCTTACAAATTTTGATATTTGAAATATAATAGGGGATGGTTGATGATAGATAAAAGGGTTATGTAATGGGTATGGGTAGGATTGTGTTGAAATTCAAAACTTCCATGGATGCAATGTATGACCAATACAATGGTGCAGCCCTAGCTGCTTTAAATAATAATAATATTGGTAAATTTATTTATTTTATTGCTAATGCATAAGTTTTAATATAGAAAAAAGTCCATGAAATATCTTCAAAACATGTAGAGGATTAAGATATAAATGATGACTTCATTAGGGTGTTGAAGAGATAAAAGCACTATTTAAAAAATTAAATAATTTTGAGATCAAATATCTACATCCTCTTGCATTCTATTTTAAGTTATAATTATTTTTAAGGAATCAAAGGACGGACATCTAACTTATATTATAAATCATAATTTTACCTTCATTACAAAACATTTGAAACTCTTTAATTTGTAGTGTGATTTTAATTATTGAATTTTTTAATATTTTTATTTTCTAAAATTAATATTTTAACTAAATTAAAAAAATTGATATACTTAATCAAAGGAAAAATAACGGTATATAGATAATTATAATTTATTCTATATATAATAAATTTTATTTTTATATGTTAGATTATTATATTATGAGTGAGTGTATATCTAAATTAGAAGTTATCATTTGGTTAAACTATCACAAGTAAATGATCCAACCCATCAAAATTATTCAAGGGTTGAATAAAGATCAATGATACTATAGTTTATAAACTAATGTATTGTAAACTTGGTAGAACCTACTTAATTCAAAGGTATATCTGACTAAACAAGCCACTCAACATTGCAAAGACTAGATTAAAATCCCAACCCAAGGTTTATAAACTTGTGATGGTGTTGCACTATATGTGCCTTCAGAGGCTCAAGACTGCCTAAGTTATCTTATTCAAGATGTTCTACTTGCTGAAAACTCACAAAATTGCAAAACAGTAAAAGAAACATACTAGCGCTAATGGCTACGGGTGCCTATAACTTAACCTGTAACTGAGCTGCTGCTAATAAAGTATTATTGTATCAACTCAAAACTAATCAAAACCAACAACTAAACTTATTATAACCTCCATAGTGCTATTGGTTAACCAAAAACATGCATGCTCATCAACATTCATTACTAATAATTAAAGTATGAGATTCTAATTTAACTTGCATGTAATTCATAAAGTAATGATAAATAGAAAACAACTACTAAACATAAATAAATAGTTATAAATGAAGTGAAGAATAGTTACCTTGAGTGGCCTACTCAAGTGGTTGTTCTCACTTAATTAGAACCAAATCTAACTATCAAATTCTACGCATCCATGTGAAATTGACTTCATTTATTGCATCACAAAAGATTACACAGTCTTCTTCACATATTATATTCAATGAAAATAATTCTGACTAACCATCATGTCTGTAAATAATTGAAACTGAAAAATATCTAATAATGAAATATTGAAATCAACCAACTAATCTAAGGACTCAACCACCAGCTATATACAAGCACGAGGGAGTCTTATTCTAAGCAACAACTAACTACAATCATTATCTTCCACTCCTAAATATCAGAGCATATAGTTAAGATTGAATTGTTCAAACTATAATTGAAAAGAAAGAAGAATCCTAATAGAACTAAAACTTAGTGAAATAGATTTGCATGTAAAACAAACAAACAATTATGCAGAATCCTATTAACAAAAGAATTCTTCTTTTCCAGTGCTTTATTAACTTGTTATAATGATGCATGTTCAATCTCCATTAGGTGTCTTCAAACATTAGTTATTGCATTCAGCTTAATTTGGAACTTCCCTTGTTTTTTTGTCCCAGTCTTCCTTTTGCTACAGGTTACAACTTCTAGTTGCTACGTGCTACAATTCCTCCTTGGCTGCAAAAAGATTAATCCACAAAACATGTGCACAAAGCTAACTACCATAATTAAAAAACATAATTTCATCCACATTTCATATATACTTACATATAAACCATGCAATACCATTATTCCATAACCATATATCCATTACTATGATTTAGGTCCAAGGCTACATAATAAGTATAAAAATATAACATAATATAGGAGTATTGTCTAAAGAGTATATCTAAAAAGTGTCTAAAAGTAATAGAAAATAGGCTAATAACTAAACCCATCATTCCCCCAACTATAATTTTGCTTGTCCTCAAGCAAAACACTAGGGGTACAGATTATATTGCAAGGTGGTCTGCCTAAGGTTCATAATAGCATCAACTCCCTAGATTTGTTTCATGTAAAAACCTCTGTAAGTTGCAAGTTTCCACATTCTGGTATTCCTAGCTCTCTCACATTCCTCACCCTTCTCCTCGGTCCAATATGGAATTGGATAAAGTAGTATAGGTGGGTGAAATATGAGTGGTGCCAAGTAAATCCCTATGTTAACACCAATTGTCATGTACACGTGTACCCTTTCAAGCATGGTGGTAAAATTATACATGGAATGAGGTTCCTTTCTATGTAATTTTGGTGTCAAGTTGTTCCATCTGCTATGCATATAACTGTAGCATTGCTGAACCAAACCCACAACTAATGTTTGCATTCTTTTGTAATCTATTATCCTTAGTTTCATAATTTTCCTACCTACACCTTTATGATCCAGGAGTTTCAACCATTCATCTATAACTGTATCAAGGTTTTTAGATTCTTTCCTTATGGGGAGAGCAATTGATTTCTCCCTCTCCCCATATTCCTCCATTATTTCTCCCCCGAGTTGTTCATTTTTGTAATAATATGCAAGTACCTTACCTAAAGATCCCCTACAAATATCAGAGGATTCCACTCTGTTTCATCTGGCACCACATAATTGTGTAAATAGTATTCACACAACTAATCTTGGTCCTCAGGTGTGGAATCAACAAAAACATCAAGAAACTCAAAAATTCTACTCATCCCAACTAATTGATTACTAATTAGCCTACTAAACTAAAAACTTAGTAATATTTCCTGTAGAAATAATGCATATGTCCTTGCTGGAGGTTTGCATGTTATGATCTGTGTAGTTTTTTCTACCACTTCTTCTAACCTAACTATTGATTTCCTTAATTCCGTATCTTTCTTCTCCAACTCCTTAGCATGTTCTTTAATCAAAATTTCTTTTTTTTTCTTCCACATTTCCTTTTCTTATGCAAACTCATCAGTCACCCTGGATAACAGATAATCGAGTGACAAGGTTGTATGGTGTATTGGAGTTCTTATGGAGGAGGTCTATGATCTAGTACTGCTAATTCTCCATTCCTAGTCTTAGTTATGGCCAATTGTGCCAACAAATCAAGTTTAGTACCATGGGCATATGTTTGCAAATTTTCCTCCATTTCCTGTATTTTTGTTTCCCTTTCCTTGTCCTTCTTTTCATAGCTTTGTACTAACTCTTCCAAATGTTTGATTCTATCCAAGGATTCTTGGAGATCCTTCCTAACATTTCTTTCTTCTATATACATCTCCTCTATTTCCACGAACTTCTCATTACCTCCCCCTTCATAGTCCTCATAGGTAGAACTATTTTCTTAGCAACAAACACATCTTATGATTCTGAATCAGAAGTAGTAGACACATATCTCTTTCTTTTTACATGTATATTTATATTGTTAGGGATATCTCCCTTCCCTTCAGAGTTTGTCTCTACTAACATGATACCTTCCTCCTGTTGTTCTTTGCTCTTTTCCTCTTCTTCGAGTTTTTCTACATTTCCCCTCATGACACGTTGTCTCTTTAATCTTCCCAAATGTCTAGGTGTAGGTGTCTCCTTCTTAACATCCTTCTTCTTCTTTTGAACATCCTTCTCCTTTTGAACATCCTTCTTCTTCTTTTCTATTTTAGAAGGTGTGGATGATGTGGATGTACTGCCTCTTCTACTCTTGGGTCTTTGTGATTTTGAAGAAGATGGGATTTCCTCAATTATAGGTGACCTAGACTCTAGCACATTGTGTTCCTCATGTTCACCTTAGCTACAGGTAGGTGAATCCATAAGTGAGACATGATGGATTTCTCTTACAAGTTCATCTTGTCGCTCTATAGTCTCAAGTACCACAGGTGCATCCAGTAAACTATTAATATCTTCACATTTCTTAAAATCTTCCCAGTCTACTTGTGGGTACTAAATTCTCAAACTTCTTTTTACCAATAAAGCAATAAAACAGTGGTGTGATAAGGCATTATCACTTTGTTTCCTTTGATACTCTAATGCTATTCTAAGTTTAAACATTTTATAAATAAAATTTGGCACATTTACCAACCTATTTTGTTGAAGGTGACTAAGCAATTTAAAATGTATTGTATACAAGAGATTTTGCCTCATGTCACAGGTAATATATCTAACAATATAGGAAGTGAAATTAGCCCAAAACCATGGAAAAGAGAGCCTCTTTGTACATTGTGAAGATGAATCCAAATTCTCTCCTCATTCACATAATTCTTCTATGACTGCAACTGCATTAGCACATACTAGAAACTCTGCTCTAGTTCTAGGTAACCCATAAACTTGTGCTATGGCAACCTTAGATGCATCCACTGATAGTCCTTTCACAATTACTTCATCATGCTCTAGTGTGGCTGCAAACCTTTTTGCTATATCATTATCGAATTCTGTTAGTTTCAGGAAATAATCAAGCTAGCCAACTTTGGTAAAAATAGGTAAGACCATTGCATCTTCTAGTATTTGATTATGAGTCGATGACTCTCTCTTGATAACATTGCCTCCCATTATGAATCTTCTTTACTCTACTCAATCTGTTAACCTTGAAAATTCATCTCAATTCACTCCACCACCTTCAAAACCCTTCTTCTTCCTGTTGTTTCCTTATGTACTTTTACCACCATACCATAATTGCAACTCCCCTTCTTAGTATCAACTTAAGTTGAGCTTACAAGTAGGTTCTAGGTTCGACTCTGGGTTGATCTCAACTCAAGTTCTCAGGATTTGGAATTAGCAATTGAAATTATTAGCAAAAAGTAGGTATAATTTTTGGAGGGTTTTTGCATGTCACGTTTATCTATTGTATTTGATTTGGGTGGCAAATTTCAAAAAAATTGGTTGAGTTGTACCCTCCCCCCAACTTAATGGTTGAAGTGACCTCACTTCAACTCGTGATTGGGAAGTGGTATAATAAGAAAGTATGGAAATTAATGGTATGAATATTTCACATGCATAAGTTAATATGAAAGACATAATAAAAGTTTAAAGAAATCTATGGTAATTATGATAGCATACCTTATGTACCAATTATCAAAAGAGACTAACTAATCACCACGCATGTAAACTAATTAACATGTATCCAAATTTTGATGTGATGTGACTGGAAATAATTGTAGGTGAATGAATTGTGAGGTGGTGGATTCAAATTAATGGAATAAATTAGATGGATAATAGTTGGTGATATGACAACTCGAACGTTCAATATTGGAATTGGTAGCAAGAAATTAAATAATCCTATTGTAGGTACTTATTATGACAATATGGATAGTGCATGTGAGATTTTTGAGGTAAGTGATTTGAATTTTTTCTTTTCTTTTGCTAGATGACGCTACAGGTACCTTCAACAACAGGACCCGCTTTGAATGTTGACAACTATTATGCTACAGGTCCCTACAACATCATGACCCTTTTTGAATGTGTAGCAATTAAATATAAAATAGGTCCCTCTGGAGAAAATATGAGCATCATTATAACTGTGATGTGTGTGCTCGTGAGATAAAGTAAGAAATTAATCTTGAGTGATCTCAAGGATTGAGTTGTGTAGCTCAATCTTTGTGTCACCATAAGTACTTGGTATGCCATGTTTTGCCGAGATCTCACTGTTGGTGTCTGAACTTGTATCTAGATTATTGTGAGCACCATACTGTTGAAACAAGGAGAACAAAATTGTCTTTATGTAATGGTTTCTTATATAGCTTCAATATATGGTCATTAACCAGAAGAGAGAATCCGACTGCATCTATGGTGTTCAACTTAACTACTCCATTAGGATAGACTTGACTAATTTCATACGGACCCAACCACCTTGATTGAAGTTTCCCCTTGAAATATTTGTATATTGAATCATATAACAATGCCTAGTCCCCTACATTAAACTCCTTTTCTTTGATATACCGGGCATGCCACTTCATCCTTCATTATTGTACTACCTCATTGTGATGGATTGCCTCCATCCTAATTTCATCCAATATATTTAAATTATGTAACCTCTCCTTTTGAGGTATTGTTAGATCCATTCTCAATTCCACTGATGTCCTTAATGTCTTATATTGAAACTCAATTGGAAGAACTATTGTTTACAATACACTAGCTCATAAGGTGTAAGACCAGTTGTTGCTTTCCAGGTTGTTCTATATGCTCATATTGCTTCTAGTAACCTAGGTGCAACCCAATATTTCCTATGTAGCTGCACTATTTTGATGAGAATACTTTCAATTTCTTTATTAGTGACCTCCACCTGACCATTAGCCTAAGGGTGGTAAGGTATTGACTTCTTGTGCCTTATTTGGTATTCTTCAACCAGTTTGGTGATGAGGTCTGAAGTAAATTGTGGACCTTGATCACTAACTATTTCTCTAGGCACTCCATAATAGTAAATATATCTTGATACAATAATTTAGCTACATTTCCATATATGGCAAACTGTAAGGCCTTTACTTCTACCCACTTAGTCAAGTAATTAGTGCAAACAAGAATGCATTCCTTGTTATTGGAAGTAGGTGAGATTGGTCCAATAAAGTCCAAACCCAATTTATAAAAAGGAGCTAGTGTTAACTAAGGTTGGAATGGAGTTTCATCACTCCTTGTTGGTTTACCTATCCTTTAGCACCTATCATAGCTCCTTGTGTATTTAACAAAATCGTTGTGCAAAGTTGGCCAACAATAACCAATTATGAGGATCTTAAATGTTGTTCTATTTGTTGCAAAATGACCATCAAAGCACTAATTAAGGATGATGGTTATGGGAACTATAAGCTAATGTAGGATACCTTCATCTTAGGAGAGCTACCTCTTTCTCCTCAATCCCATGGAAAAGGCACATCTAGTACTAAAGAGCCCGAAATAATCAAGATGGCAGCTACTACCTTCACCAAGTGGGGGGATCTAAATCAAGAAGATATCAATGAAGAGGATGTATCTAAAATCCTCTATTAGGATGAATGACCTATTCCTTTTCTTCCCATGGAAGATGACAATAAAGGCTTACAACTAATGAAGGGATGGGGCTATAACAAGAATGAGAAATTGGGACAAAACGACAATGGCTTACTAGAACCCATTGTTCCTAAGAAATGATTAAAGAATCTTGGTCTAGGTTGTACTACTAGCAAGGTCACCCTTATTGGAAAAGGTACTTCTGTTAAATGAGATGAGGCTTCCTCTTGGTCACCTACATCATGCGATACAATCTTAGATAACTCCCCCTTGATGTTGGTAACCTATTTGAGAATAAATCTCTCTTCATGATATCCATTACATCCTTTTCTCCAAGCAATCAACCAACTGAAATACTCCTAGTATACCCACAACTAATTAACATGGACCAAAAAGGACCACCGATTCTGGATTTATTCAAAAATAATGAAGCGATCTCAGAGTTCATGGGACTCCATGATAGTCTATCATGGGAAGATCATAAAGAAAGTTTTGACATAGAGCTAGACATAGGGGCGTATTATGGGGAGATGATTGAATCCTCCAGTTGCAAAATTGATGAAATACAACTAACATGTAGATGTTTGAGTGAAAACCACATTGTGGCACTCTCTGATCCTAAAATAGTAAAAATAAAGGATGTATCTGATAGTGAAAACCTCTCTAAGGTGCACAAGGATGAAGAATTCAATCTCCCCCTTACTATAATGCATCTAGAGAAGTTAGCAGTGCTAGCAAAAAAGGCCACTTTGGTTAATGTAGGAACATAAGAAGTGCCTAAAATCACTTTCTATACTGAATCTCTGTTAGATGAAGAAAAAAAGGACCTAGCAGCATTCTTGAAAGATCGAAGAGCTAAATTTTCCTAGTCATACATTGATATGCCAGGACTCGATCCAAAGGTATTTGTGCATCACTTAGCAGTCTATCCTAAAGGCAAGCTAGTCAAGCAAAAATTAAGGAGGATGCACCCGCAGATAACACTCATGGTGAAGATAGAGTTACAAAAGCTTCTTGATATTGGATTCATTTGACCTATAGATTATCCTGAGTGGGTTTCAAACTTGGTACTAGTCTCAAAACCCAATGGGGGCATCAAAATTTGCACTAATTTTAAAGACTTAATCAAGGCATGTCCAAAGGATGATTTCCCTCTTCCTAACTGTTGATGGTGAAAATGACACAAACAACGTTTAAATAGAATATTTCTACTCTATTTCTCCTGAAAAAGAAAGACAACATATAGTAGCCTAGCTCCCAAGGTCCTGGTAGTTGGTTCTCAATTGTTTGGTGTCACTCAATTGGTCCATGTAACTATAATATTCAAGGGGCCTGTGCTAGTAACAAAGAATACAAGCAATGACTGATTCATCGAACTGTTCTTAATAAAGAAAGGGGGTTTTTAAACAAAAGAAAAAGATAGATCAGAGCGTACATCAATAAAAATGAATATAACTTATCTAATATCCGGATATATATCTTCAACAATGAATGTTCTTCCAAAAGATCAAGAAAACCATTAATAATGCAACCTATAGAGCAATCCATACTATTGCATGTATCTATGATGCTTAATTCAACTATCACAACCACATATCATAATACCCAAAATATTTCAAAATAACAAAACTTCTCATTCATTGCCAAGATCATAGAATCAACAAACTTCAATAAATTTGATTCACAGATAATCTAATGAAATAATCCTTAAATTCGGCTTCTTCTAATAATTTTCATCACATAAGAAACACTCATGCTTCAGCACAATCACTGGCATATAGATAGATTATATTCATCAACCTTATCAAGTAAAACTCAATTCTAACACCATATTGCGTAAAAAAGAAAACCTATAATTTTATTCAACTGTAAGTAAATCATAACAAAGTATCTTTGTAAAGTTGTAAAATTCTATCTCCTACTATCAGGTGGCCAATTTTGTTCTCTATTAGCCGACCTTTATAATATGATACTCCATGGGTATTTATAGATGTACAAAAATTTGAAACCCTTTCTATCTTAAGTCTATCCACCTTTTTAGGAATTAAAGTCTTCTTAGAAACTCAGATCAATTTGATCTCGAGTTCCTACATTAATACATTTAGTTAAAATGGAGAAAAGAAAATAGAAGAGAAAAGAAAACCATGCACCTCTAAAACTGCCAGTCTTGCATGCAGAGAAGAGAAGAAATCCATGCATGCATGAGCTTTATGCATGCGAAGTTTGCTTTGTAATATACTTGTCATAACTGGAGAAGACTTGTTGTAGCATGTCCAATTCCGGTCCATCAATCCAACTGTCCTCAAACTTGATCCTTTCCAACTTCACAGCAGAAAAATCTCTCATGTCTTTTAGCTTTGTTAACTCCCTTTTAGCTACCCTTATCTCTTCTTTAATATCCATTAACCGATCTATCAATAGATCCTCTCCATCATCTCCTTTTTGCATAACCTCTTTAAACCTATCATCCCATTTCTCCTTTATTCGGCTCAAAGGCAGGCCCTCTTTTACTGGTATATTGACATTTACTATGACATCAATAACTGCTTCCAACTCCTCAAACTGTTCATTCAGATCCTTGACAGAATCTCGAACTTTATTTTTATGCTTGTATAAAAAGTCCGACCTAAATCGGAGTATGCGAGAAGTCTTTTCCAAGAAATATTTGTTATCTTCTTCAAGTATTGATTGTTCTAGAAGAGTGGATTTTGACAATTTATTAACCTCTTTCAACTTCTAGCTATATCCTTGATACTCCTCCTCCTGTTCTCCCAATACTTTAACATGCTGATTCATTTCTTCTATTAATTCCTCTGTCATCTTGTGAACCTCAAAACTGTTGTCCAACACCTCACTTATTTCCTGATTTAATTTATCATTCCATCTATCTAACATCTCTGCCTTACTCTTTACCTGTACCAAATCATCCACTTCTTTCTTACTAAGAAAATTGGTGTCTCAATTGTGGAAATTTGTTGTGACCTCGGAGCAGAAACACTTTTCAAGAAAGAACGCAATTGATCTAATTGAGCCTTAAGCTCATCTTTCTTTTGTTCATCCTTCATCATTCTGGATTAGTGGATGAAGCTAGCACATCTATTAAATTCATCTACTGATCTCTGGTGGGTCTCCCCAAGTTAATAGTGCCCAACTGATAATCAGTCAATTGCATGTCTCCTACATCCTTGTCTATCATTGGTATGGCACATTCAGCAACAATTTCTCCTCTGTCGGTGAGCCTAGTGGAATGTAGGATTTTGGCCTTCTTCTTGGGCCTTTCTTTCTCAATCTCCTTCATCATATCCTCCCAATTGAGAGGCTGTGAAGGTGTCACTGATCTTTTTTGAAGATCCAATTTTAACCAAGTGGGAGCACTTGGAGTAGTAATCATTATAGTTGAAGAAGAAGCAGTAGTAGTAGAGGGTTGTGGCATATTTACTTTAGGTTGAGAATCAACCCTTTGTACCTCTTGTTGTTCTTGCTCCACATTTTTTTGTACAAGCTTTTCAGCTTCCTCCCTGTCCTTCTGTTCCTGTATCCTCTTGTCTTCTTCTTCCCTTTTCAACTTTTCTTCTTCTAATCTTTTCTTCTCAAGTTCCTGGTTTCTCTCTTCCTCCAATGCCTTAAGTCTATCTGCATCTTCCTTTTCTTTTTGCAGTTGCTTGGTCAATTCCTCGACATCTTTCTCTTTTTGCACACGTTCTGCTTCCTCTTTCTTTTTATAGGCCTCTTCAACAAGCTTCAATTTGGCCACAAGAACTTCTCTTTCCCTTTTTTGTTGTGCCTTTTCTTCCTCTAGATCATGAATTTTTTGTATTAACTCCAGCTTATCATTCTCTTCTTTGATCTTGAGCTCTTGCTCCTTTTGCCTTTGTTGCTTCTCTATTTCATCAACCCTTAGCTTAGCTTCTATTTGTTGCTACTGAAGTAAGACATCAGCTTGTGCCTTAGCATCAACTACCTTTTGTTTCTCCATTGTAGCAGCATGTGCTTGAGCATTGACAATCCTCTTTGCCTCCTCAAATAGTGCCCACTGATCCTCCTCTATCAACACCTGTTCAGTATCCTCCTCTAGAGGCATATTTTCTTGTACATCCCTTTTTGACAAAGTCTCATCAGAGTCTATTCCTATATCATGGATCTCCACCTCCACTCCTTTTCCCTTTATTGATTTAGCTGTATCATAAAGAGTTCCCTTAGGCATCTCTTCACTCTGTTGCTTTGTAAGTGGGACTTGAGTAGATGACTCACCTAATGCTGGTGTTAGAACTATAGGTCCTGTTTGAACCCCCTCCTCTTGTGCCTCTGGTTCATCTTGAGCTGATGCTTCAAGCTCAATCTCTTCAATATCAGGCAAGAAGAACTCTAAAGGCTCCTTGGGAGGCAACTTCCTCTTGAATCTTTTATATCCCTTTCCCTTCTTAGGAGCTGGTCCCTGAGGAGTTTTGGTTCTTAGAACAACCCATTGAATGCTCCTATCCAGGACTACTCACCCTATCTACTTGATGTCTATGGTTTCCTCACTATCCCAATCTACTGGGTCCAAAATTTTAGTCCCAATGTTCAATGCTTCATATGTGTCAGGGATGTCATCTTTGATCCCAAATTCTACCATAAGTGAAACAGGTAACCTCTCATAATTTATTTTCCTAAGGTCACACTCATCCTGCAAGTTACTCCAGAAGTCCTCTAACATGTTGAAATGCTTGTCAAAGACCGAAGCCAATAAAGCATTCATTTTCTTCTTCAAGTCAAAGTGTTTCCGAGTAGTGTACAAACCTAGCTTCAAATGCACCAATTCACTGCAAACTACCTTAGCTCCCACAAGATGTGGGCACCTGTATTCACCCAATTGCATGGGAAATTTATGGCAACCTGTCTTGTGCTTTAACCCAAATCGGGCATTAACCCCCAGAGCTTGATAAACAAATTCCATCAGCACCATCCTGTTGCTGCAACACCTTGGCAATAAGTGGGGATGGCCCTCAAATCTAGCCAGCCTGAAATATGTGAACTTGGGGTATTGGATGTACCAAGATCCCCATTCTGTAATAAAGGTCATGGCTTCTTGACTCAACCTGTATCCAACATCTCCATTAAGTTGGTTAATGACTACATATAGGAATGCATCATTAACCCTTCTAAACTGTGCTTCAGACACTTGTAGGGATAGCTGATCATAGTGATTCCACATTTTCTTCTGTCCATCAGCCTCCCCCATTATTCCCACTCTGTTCAGACCTGGAAAGATACCCACTCTTGCTGCTGCATAAACAACATAAGAAGTCATGAAAAATCTTTTGGTTTCCCTAATTCTGGTTAACTGATCATGAATGGCATCTGAAACAATCAACGACCAATCAAATTGTTGGTTGCCATTAAAGATTGTCTGGATGAAGGGAAACACCCACTCCTTGAAATGAAATGCATCCCTCTTCCCAAAGACTCTTGACAACATCATTATCAGGTCCGATACTTCCTTGTAAAATTCTGTTATTTTTGGTTGATCATGGAGCTTGGTCAGAGACTTCTTCTCGGTTCTCAACCACTTTTTCTTCAAGTGATCCTTGTTGGCCTCCTTGTATTTACTATATTTCTCTAAAGCATCTGCCTCTTTTAACCGTACCAAGTTCTTTGGATCAGGGACACCAAACATGTGTTGAAACATCTGAGGAGTTAGATCTATAATTACATTATCTTGCGAATCCATGCATTGTCTAGTGGGCAGATTGTAGGCTCCTACTGCTATTAGAATCAACTCTGGGCATTGGATGGATAGAGGAAATAAGGTGATGTGAGCCAAGCCAGACTCAACTATTCTTAAGGTTCTCCCTATCATATCTTCCGTGTATGTTTCAGAATATAACTCCTCAAAATCGTATTGGCCTAGATTAGTGTCAGTTATATTTGGCCAATCAGATTCCACTTTTCTTGTAGTGACCGCAGGACCCCTATGATTACACCTCAAGGTATAAATTAACTGCTCCGGCTTAATCTTCTTAGGTTTAGTTGCAACCTTTGAAGTTTTTGCAGGCCAATTCCTTTGGGAAGCTTCTCCTGATACTCCCAACATTCTTTAGTTTCCTGCAACAAAACCTCAAATTAGATCCTTGAATAAATACCACAAAATATGCTTTAAAATCTTACCTTTCATATATATATCGGAGGTAGAACCAGGCAGAAAACATTCTAAACAGTCTCTTTTTAACACACTGCCAGGATCAGAGTCAAAACAAGCATTGAGATTATAGTAATAACAAGCGGGACCGGAGTCAGAACTGGAAAGGTAACCAGAATCGAAATCAAGATGGAAACTGACTTGGTTTCATGAAGATTTTCTAATTTCACATTCAATTCTAGTTCCGCTTGCACCTAGGTTATCGTTATTTTGAAAGCTTGCTTCTAACTATAAGCGGAGTTGGGGATAGGATGGAAAATTGAATTGACACTAATTATAAAACATGTTCAAAGTTCTTAATCAATTCTGATCCCGCTTCCACCTATAATAACCATGATGTCATAATTGATTTTAACAGTTCGATAAATAACTTCATGATTTAAGGACTAGGCTATTCAAAAATGAAAGGGGCTTAAAAATAACCTAATAAGACCATCCCCATATGATCGAGAGGCTACTGTACTATTTAGGGCATCATATTTAAATTAAAAACACGAACACAAAAATGTGCCAAAACCCTAAACTAAAAACCCTCGATATATAATAACTAGGGCATAAATTTAACCCCATTTAAACTAACCAAATTGATACGAAACAAGATTTCTAAGTAAAAACGACCATTTACCAAACCCTACTCACTGTAAAACAATAACTAACCTATGCATTTAAAAACTAGGGCACCATGATGCAGTCACGACTAAAACGTGAAAACGATCGTGTTTAAAACAAACAGACAGGAAACCAAGACCATAAAGCAACATAAGAAAACAAGAAAACTTAAATGAAAGTGAAATAAACAAAACATACGAACTTACAGAGAAATTCGCACGAAACCCAAACAAACCAAGACAATCAGAAATGAAAAACACGAAAATACAAATGAAAGATGAGAATAGAAAACCCTACCTGGAACGCAAATAAATAGGTTAACTTCCTGAAGCAATCTACACGCAACCGTCTCTCTTTCAATCGATTCACTCGCACAAAATCTCTACTGCAACTCTGGTTCACTCTTTTATCTCTTAACAATAATAATGATAACTACGCATTAATCCCTAATTAAGGAAAAAAATCGAAGTTTCATGCATGTATGGTAATTGTAAATAATGCAATAAATGCAGTAGAGCGAAGTCGAAACTGAAGAAGGAACTGGCACATTACTGCTATGCGACTTCAGTAAAGTCAACAAACAAGAAATGACGAGAGTAGAATCAAAATGAAAACTATTTTGGAAACTTGAGTAATTTCCCAACTTGGTTCTCGTTCCGGGTCCGGTTCCGCCGATATAGATAAAAGCGAAATGAAATGACAAAATAAAACAAAAAGCCTGAAAAGAGAAAACTTAACATAAAAACCTAGCTTTAAAACGAAAGACCAAAAAGCGGAGGCAAAACGAGATTTGATTTTGAAACTTCAAATAAAAACTGACTTAACTTCCATTCTAGCTCTAGCTCCGGCTCCGATAAAGACAAAACAAAAAGGCAAAAGAAGACCATCGAGATGGGGATCGGAATGAGTTTTGAAAGAAGTTTTAAAACCCGATTTGGTTTCGTTTTCGGTTCTGACAAAAGAAACCAAAGAAAAACAAAGTGTTGGAAAAGCAAGACTCCAAACTTAGTTTGAAAAACAACCAAGGACAAAAACATAAAGGGGGACCCATTTTGACCAAGGCAAAAGATGGGGTGGTTATGCAAGGCATAACACTAACATCGACCTTATTATGGACTTAACAGCTGGGCATGAAATGCTATCACTCATGGATGGTTTTTCAGGCTATAATCAAATCATGATCGCCAAGGAGGATCAAAACAAAACTGCATTCACTTGTCTGTGGGGAACATATTGCTGGAACGTAATGCCATTCGGGTTAAAGAATGTAGGAGCAACCTATCAAAGAGTAATGACCCTCATATTTTATGACATGATCAACAAAACAGTCTAATATTATGTAGATGATATTTTGGAAAAAAGAAAAGAAAAGAAGTGAGCACATAGGAGTCTTAAGACCCATCTTTGACATGCTTGAAGAATACAAGGTACAATTGAATCCAAAAGAGTGTGTTTTTGGGGTTACATCAAGGAAACTTCTTGGCTTCATTGTTTCACAAAGAGGGATAGAAATTGATCCAACAAAGGTAAAAGCCATCCTCGACATGGAACCACCACAAACACTAAAGCAGATGAGAGGATTACAAGGCAGGTTGCAATCCATCAGAAGGTTCATAGCGCAACTATCAGATAAGATTCATTTCTTTTCGTATCTTCTCAATAAAATAATAACTTAAAAATGGGATGAGAAATGTGATAAAGCTTTCCACCAAATCAAGGACTACTTATTGACACCTCTAGTGTTAATGTCGCGAATACCAAATAAACCATTGATTCTATATATCTCAATAACATCAGCAACAATAGGATCTCTTCTAGCACAACATGATGAAAACATAAAGGTAATAGCTATCTATTACATCAACAGGACATTAGTGGGCTATGAAATGAACTATTCACCCATTGAAAAAGCATGCCTAGTAGTTTTTTCTTCACAAAAGTTAAGACACTACATGTTGTCCCATCAAATCAAGATCATTGCAAATATTGATCCATTGAAATACATGTTATCTAAAACAACTCTCATTGGGAGAATGGCCAAATAGGTAATGATCTTTATCGAATTTGACATAAATTATGTGGATCGCAAGGCAATAAAAGGACAAGTAATCACTAACCAACTATGTAGAGAACCCTTTGATATCTGAGTTCCCTGACAAATCAGTGTTCTTGGTCAATCTTACAAATCAATGGAAGATGTTTTTTGATGGATCATTCACCCAACATGAATCAAGAGTGGGCATTATTTTCATCACCCCTCAAGGTGACTACATTCTGAATTCATACAGGCTATCATTCCCATGTACTAACAACATTGTTGAGTACAAAACCTAATCACAGGTCTAAGGATAGTAGTTCAGTGGTAGATACAAGAGATGAAAGTCTAAGGGGACTCATAGCTGGTTATCAACCAAGTCAATGACGACTATCAAGCTAAGGATGACAAGTTTACTCCTTACAAGAAGATGGTAGAGAATCTCAAATATCTTTTCATAGACATAACTTTTGAGCAGATTCCTTGCATGAGCAATCGAGCAACAAACACTATGGAAACAATCAGATCACTATTAGATATGTCGAATAACATCCTCGAATGTGAATTCTTGGTAGAACAACTTCTCGTATCAAATTTCAAAATCCTTGAATCTAAATTCATGTGTCATTGTTGGTCCTAGATCCCCATGGTATAATGACATATTCATCTACCTAAGTAGAGGAACCCTCCCATCTAATACCACCTCCAACTTTAAAAATACCTTTGTCAAAAAGGAATCTTGATTCATGATCCTAGGTGATACCCTTTATCGGTGAAGCATCGAAGGGACATTACTATGATGTCTTAACCAAGAGGAAGCCTTAACTACTTTAACAAAAGTACATGATGGCATATGTGGTTCACATTCTAGCAGTATGAATTTAGCTAAGAAATTATTGAGAAAAGGGTAAGTTATTGGCCAACTATGGAAAGAGAAGCTCATTAGTATGTGCAGAAATGTGTCTAGTGTCAACAACATGGAGATATGATTCATTCTCTAGATCAGGAATTACAACCAATGATTACACCCTAGCCTTTTTCATAGTGAGGACTTGAAATCATAAGAAAAATCACTCCAACCTCATCCAATGGCCATAAGTTTATCATAACAACCGCTGAGTACTTTACCAAGTGGGTTGAATCCATCCCTATGACCTACATAATAGGGAAGCAAATTGCCAAGTTTATCCTCAACTACCTAATTTTCCATTACAGTGTTTCGTACACCTTTATCTCAGACAATAGAACACCGTTCAAGAATCAGGATGTAAAAGAGTTATGTCAAAGATTCAACATCCTGTTAGAACCAAAAAATTTCCATTAAATTCTAAGCGATTTTCCCATTTTAAACCCATAATTTTCCTATCTTTCTCATAAAAAATCATTCACCAACCTAAGAATGGCTATATTGCTCCCATCAAAATTCATTCTCCTACCTTTTTCATGAAATAATTCTTTTTTTCCCCTTTCATAATGTTAAAATTTCTTGTGCCGCCACCGTTTACCCTTCATAGCCTTTTATCGCAATACCGCAACCTTTTGCAAAGTGGCCTGCGGTATTGCGATAGTGGTTAAGCACAGTCACAATGACTATTACCGCTATACCACACACATTCAAGTCATACACCGCGGTAGCACGGTAAATAGTCAGTGGTCGGCAGAAACAGGCAGTTAACAGTAGCATCAAGGTGGCAGTTATGGATAGTCACCGCAGTACCGTCGACGGTTAAGGCTGAGACCACGGTGATTGCGGTAAATAGTTAGCAAGGAAGTGGTGGTGTTCAAAGTAGTTACTACTCAACTGCATGGATTTCAAATGATGACCACGGTGACAGGGTTAGCAACCGGCGAGGTGACGAGGTGGCGATCAACAAACGATTACCGTGGCACCCCCAGTGTTCAAGATGATGACCACGATAATGCGGTAGACGGAGAGGGAGACAGTAAATGTTGGGTACTACATGACCAACGACGGTTAAAGCATGGATGGTGGTAGAGCGGTAGATGAAAGGAAGACCGTGACGGTTAAGACCGCCATACCGCAAGTGGGTAGAATGAAGATCGCGGTAACACTGAAGAAGAGACCGTGATAGTCTCACCACCATACCGGCGATGGTCAGGAAGCAAACCATGGTAGTGCGATGACAGATAAGTCAACAGCGAAGCAATGGGTAGTGAACAGTCACTACCACACCACGCACGATTAATTCATTGACCGCGGTGTCGCGGTGGTGATGAGATAATCGACAAAGAAAATTAGAAAATGTTTACTACTACACCGTGCGTGGTTAAACCACGGACTGCGGTGGTCATGAGGAAGCGGCTAATGGTCACATCGTGGTATCGCTGGTGGGTGAAGTGAAGATCGTGGTAGTGTAGTAATAGTGGATGGGAGACCATGACGGTTACAACTACCATACCGCCGACAGTAAATCTAGAGATCGTAGCTAGGCGGTAGGAAAAGAGAAGGCCGTGATAGATTCACCACGAAACCGCCAGTGATAGAAATAAAGCCCGTGGTTGAGCGGTAGCAGGGTAGCAATCAAAGTCAAAACCCGTGGTGACATATAAAGTGAACTATAAGAAGCAAATAAAGTGAAGTGAAGGCGGGAAAGAAAAAAGGAAAAATAAAAGACATCAGACTATAGTTTAAACATTTGATTTGCCGATAAGGCAATATAATTAAATGTTTTAAATTTCTATCAACAAAATGTGAATGACTATAACAGTAAAATGAAGTGCCTTGACTCTTGAAATGTAATGTATAAAATACTTGTAAAAATCAGGGAGGAAAAAAAAATATTTAGAAGAGGATAGATTGCGGCAAGCATAATATTTTTAGAATGTTTGCATTCAAGAAGACTTTGTTGCATGTATAAATTTTGAGGAAGATAATGAAAGATTATTGATTTGGTGGCTTCATTCTGGTATCAGTTCTTTGTTGGATTTTTTGCAGTTATTTGATTGTCTCTAATCTGATGTTTCTTGATTATTTAAATTGAAGTATCAAGCATATGTTCAATTTATTAGTGCACATTTGTTGCATCTATGTGATTTGATTTATTGGTTTCTTTAAAGAATAATTAAATCCCTTTCAGTCAATTACAGTAATCTGGGAATGCTATTTGGATCATTAAGAAGAATCAAATAGTTAGGATTGGTATTCTGCCTCAAGTGGGGTTTGTCAATCACATTCTTTCATGTTTATACAAGTTATAAACTCATATTTGTATGCCAAACAATTAGAGATTTTGCTAGATAAAAGCCACTCATTTGACTCTATTTTACCCAATAAGGCATTGGTCTTCTTTATTTTCATTACTTAGTTTTATTCATTTCATTTGACATCTGTTAACTGAACATATCAGGCTTTACCTTCATATTGCATACACTATTTATACCAAATTTAGATCATATCTCTCCATTGTCATCTTGCCATTGTGGATAGTTTAATCTATCAGGAAGCATAGTCCAAAATTTGCAGCATTTATATAGGTATACCCGCCTAGGTTTAGTAGAGCCTTAAGAGTAGAAGGTTCAACTATACTGGTTGGCCTTGTTAGTTGGCCAATAGCGTTGTGAGAGCTTAGAAACCTCTCGTGGTTCAAACCTGCATTTTTGAGACCCAACAAATTGGCGACTTTGTTGGGGAGTAACTTGAGAAAAGTCTGGTGGCAGGCAACCTTTCCATATAGAGTCATTGAAGAGAGATTCACAGTTAAGAAATTTGAAAATTGACTCCACTGGGTAAAATAATAAACATTTTCTCACTTTTAAAAAAAAGTGGGTGGCGACACTGAATGAACAAGTGCATTGAGACTGGTAAAATAAAATACATATCAGAAAGAAATCATCCTAGAGCTCAAACTATCACGATTACTCACAACATGCAGGGAAGAAGATATTTGTATAGAGATGGTGATGGTCTTAGTGATAAAAGTAAATGGAATTACAAAAATGATCAGGGCAAAAAAGCGTATGATGATCGCGGCCCACCAACTAAAAACAAAGTATCAAAACCACTAGTAGAAACGCATAATTCATATGATGCATTAACGAATGAAAACAATCCATCTAAAGAACTTCACACTCCGGAGGAGAAGAGAAACCCCCTCTGGCAAATGAACCATGAGAAGGATGATGAATTCATGGCTGATTTTGAGGCTATAAAAGGGAGAGAGTTTGAATATGAGCAAAGAACAACATTTTTTGAGGAGGGACTCGAATATGAAGAAGCATCTGAAGAAAATCATGAACTTATGACTCAAAATGAGGCAGATGCACAGTGGGAATGCATGAGGCAAGAAACAGAAAGATCAAGGATAAAATATGAGTAAATACTTCGGGCAATGAAAGAATTTGAGAATTTGAAGTTGCAAAAAGCTCAGATTAAAACGTCAATGGCTGACTCACCCAAATATATGCCCCCTCATAAAAATAACAATATGAGACCATCAAATTCCCCACAGGCCCACCAAAATCAGCCAAGGAACCAATGTGGACATCAAAATGCTCCACCATAACATAAGGGTGTTCAACCACCTCATTATCATGAGCATGTACCCCACAAGGTCAACAATATGTGGCAAATAGTAATCCATTGTACCAATATCAGCATTTCCAAAATCCTCCTCCACAATATACAACCATGATCAGGCAATTTGATTTGGCCAGATTTCAGATATACCCTTACCCTCTGGATAACAATTGGAGAAACTTAGTCCCAAAATTCATAGGAAGTAGTGCAGTCACAACCGAGGAGCATCTGAGAAACTTCAAAGTAGTTATTCCAGACTTGGATATGCAATATGAGGATGTATAGATGAGATTATTTATGATGTCACTGATCGAAGATGCCAGGGACTGGTTTAACAGTTTACCGACAACATTCATTAATTCCATTCATATATTTTATGAGCAGTTTCTTCAACAATATGGGAATCAATGTGCATCAGAGTTTGCTTTGCATGAGTTGGTAACTATCCAAAAGCATCAAAATGAGTCAGCTTATGACTTTAATCAAAGGTTTTCAAAACTACATAATAAGATACCTCAGGGGTCCAAGTTGGTTGATCCTGCTGCATTGAGCATCTACCTGAAAGCTTTTGATCCCAAGATAGGATATGAGCTTAGGAACAGAGACCCTAGGAATTTGGCTGAACCTCAAAAGATAGCACTTACAATTGAGAATAACAAGAAGGCTGCAAGGATGATTTATAAAAGGGAAAACCCTAGGGCTCCCCCTAATAGACAAGAAAATACATATAAGAATGAAAGACCAAGGTTGCATGACATGCCTTATAATACAAACTGGAAGGATGGGAAGCCGGTAAGTGATAGACCAAGAAATAAAGAAACACCGGATCCATTAAAAAGGAAAGGAGCATATATGGTGGATAAGAGTCCCTGGTGCTCAGTTTGTTACGCACCACATTCCCTTGAGCATTGTGTTACAACTCAGTCAATACTAGAAGAAGACATATTGGAAAATGAGGGTGGTGAAGACCAAAATTTCTATCTAAATTCCCACACTCTTAATTCTTTGGAGCAGGAATATTCATCTTCAGAGGAGGAGGGATATAAGTATGACGTTGATCATCAAAAATACAATATTCATATGGCAGAGCAACAGGTTTTTTCTGACTATGAAGAAAATGGAAATAAGCAAGATCCCCCTATTGCATCATGTCAGACTAATAGATGCAGTATAAGGAGACCGAGTGAAGAAGAGATTAAAAGGTTGACTGTTGCAGTAGTGGAGGAATCTAGAAGTAAATATTGATTGAGGAACAAAAAGTGAACGAAGATGAGGGTGTCCCAAGAGGAGTGTTTATAAAAAATAAAAAAGGTATTGAATGAGATATCAAAGAGGACAGATGATAAGCAACTTGACAAAAAAGAACAAAAGTGGGCTCCTAAAGAGGAAGGTAAAGAAGTCCCCTTGGATAAACAAAATCTAAGTCAAACATGCAAAGGGGAGAAGGAAGAAAGCAAAGGAGAATTGATAGAACCAAATAAGGTGATCAGAACTGAAGGTACATCCTTTGATTTCATACAAATCTTATCTCAACTAAAAATATTTGTCCCATTACTTGAAATGATGAAGATTAAGGAATATAGGGAAGGTGCCATTCAATTGATGTCCAATAGGAATCAAAATATAAACCTTGAAAATAAGGAGTTCCCTGAAACCACTAATAAGAGGAAGGAGATAAAAATCCCGGAAGCCTGCTAAATGAATACACCACAGATTGACCCATTTTTTACCACCCTGCTCATAAGTGGCAAGTTAGTGAGAAATTGCATGATAGATTTGGGTGCTTCCATGAATATTATGCCAGTAGGGGTAATGAAACAACTTGGTATGTGGCTAGATGTGGAAGGAGGTAAATGCTACGCCATGGATAGCAGGATGGTTCCAGTTGTGGGAGTAATAAAGAATGTGGAAGTAAGATTAGCAACTTACCCGCAAGTTGCCTACAATATTTATATAACTATAATTGACACACCTCCTCAGTTTGGAATGCTTTTGTCTAGACAATGGACTGCAACAGTAGGAGGTAATGTGCAGTTTGACTTATCATATGCCACTATACTAGTAAATGGTGAAGAAGTCAAGTTATACAGGGAGCCAAGAATGAATCAAATTATTGAGTGTGTTCCTCAAGAACAACTTAATTGCTTTTGTGATGCAGATTTGGGGAGTTTTAGAGTAGAATTATCATAGCCTGAATTAGTGAACAAAGACCCAATTGATAAACATATTTATGAAAATCAACAAGGGGTATGGAAAATGTACTTTGATGGGGCATGTAGCCAAGAAGGTAATGGAGCTAGTGTAGTTTTCATATCTCCTAAGGGTATTACATTTAAATATTCATTTTTGTTGGCATTTGAATGTACAAACAATGTTGCAGAGTATGAAGCCTTGTTAACTGGTTTGAACATGGCTGTCAGGCATAAGATTAAAGTGTTAACTATTTTTGGAGACTCTGAGCTTGTTGTGTCACAGGTCAGATCAAAATATGTTGCAAAGAACAAGAGGCTGAAGCAATACAAGAATGCTATATGGTATACAATCAAACTATTTGATGCTTTCTCCATTGATTGGGTGGATAGGTCAAAAAATATAATGGTAGACTTCCTAGCCAATGTAGCACTGAGAAAAGATGACATCACGCTGGTAGGAGTGTCTCAAATTGAGTTCAAAACTAGACTCGCTGTACCTGACAATATATACAGTTGGCAGATTTTTAATGAGGACACTGACCTTCTGAAGTTTCTTCACTGTATAGACCAATATGAGGCTCAAGAAATTGATTTTAATGCCTTTGTTGAAGAAATAGATGGAGAGCAGACAGTATTAGGGAAGAAGGTCTTACAACTTAGAACTAATAAACTCCCCAAAGGACTAGTAGCATTGGAAAGAGTATATGATGGAAATGATCGGTCCCTCATGAAACAAACACTAGTTAAAAAAGAAGATATCGAAGAAGTAAATTTAGGGACTGAACTGGCACCAAGAAAAGTATATATTGGAAAGAAAATAAACCCGACATTCCAGAGAATGTTGATTTCATTACTAAGAAAATATAAACATGTGTTTGCATGGTCTTATGAAGATCTCAAAGCATATAGGGAGGACCTATTTCAACATGAAATTTCGTTGAAACCAGATGCAAAGCCTTTTAGGCAGAAACAAAGACCTATTAACCTACATTGGAACCAAAGATGTAGGAGGAATTGGAAAAGGTTAGAGATGGGGGTATCATTAAACCGGTCAGACATTCAATGCAGGTGTCAAACCTAGTTCCCGTGAGAAAGAAGAACGAAGACATTAGACTGTGTGTGGACTTCAGAATTTAAATATGGCATCCCTCTAAAGATAATTACCCTCTACCTAATATGGAGGATATACTGCATAAAGTGACAGGGTGTGAGCTGTTATCAATGATGGATGGTTTCTCTGGTTATAATCAGGTTAAAGTCAAGGAATCTGAGCAGTACAAGACAACTTTTACAACTCCATGGGGAACATACGTCTATGTGAGAATACCCTTTGGTCTCACAAATGTAGGTGCAACCTTTCAAAGAGCTATGGACTTAGTATTTGAGGACTTGATTAATGCTATAATGGTAGTATACCAAGATGACCTTACTGCTTACTCAAAAAGGGTTGAATATCATGTAGAACATCTGGAAAAAATATTCATTAAAGCTTTAAAGTATGGCATTAGTTTGAACCCTAAAAAAAGTCATTTTGCTATCACAGAAGAAAAACTCTTAGGACATATTGTATCAAAAGAAGGAGTTAGAATAGATCCCGAGAGGGTTGAGGCCATAGATAAGGTACCTAATCCTAAGATTGTCAAGGCCATTCAATCATTCTTTGGAAAAAATAATTTTGTTAGGAGATTTGTTTCTAAATTTGCTGAAATTATTAAACCCATATCAAAAATGTTAAGGAAGGGACAAAAAATGGATTGGACTCCGGAAGCATTGGAAGCCTTTGTGGCTATCAAAAGGGCCATCAAAGAAGCCCTTGTCCTCAAATCTCCTGATTTCACAAAACCTTTTCAAATATTTTCATTTGCTTCCTTGCACACTGTAGCGGTTGTTATGTTACAAAAATGAGGATGGTCATGAGTAGCCTATGTCCTTCTTTAGTAAATCATTGTAGGGATCAGAATTGAAATATGATATAATGGAAAAACAAGCCTTTGCACTAGTCAAAGTCACAAAAGATTTTAGACCATATCTCGTTGGAGCCAAAGTAATTCCTTATGTTCCTTACATAGCTGTTAAAGATATCCTAACATAGTCAGAGGTAACAAGGAAGAGATGCAAGTGGATTAATAAAATCCAGGAGTTTGATATGGAAATACAAATTACCAAATTGGTAAGAGGCCAAGGTTTGGCCAAGTTAATGGCAGAAGCAAATATTGAAGCAAATCAAACTTGCAATGTGGAAGATGAAGGAAACACAATTGCAAGTATTGAGCATACACCTTGGTATACAAACATCATGTATTACCTCAGAAACATGAAGTGCCTAGAAGGATTTAATGATAACCAGAGAAGAACTTTGAAACTACAAGCATCTAAATATGTATTCATAGAAGGTGATTTGTTTTGGAAGAACAGGGCTGAGATGTTGTTGTTATGTTTGGACGAGTCACAGGTTGAACATGTTTTAAAAGAGATGCATAAAGGGGTTTGTGGAGGCCATTATTCTGCAAAAACAACTGCACATAAAATTCTCAGGGTAGGTTATTACTGGCCAAAAGTCTTTAATGATTGTTTTTTCATATGTAAGAAAGTGTGAGGCATGTCAGAAATTTTCAGGAAAAATGAAATATCAAGGAGCTTTACCACTTAGACCTATGTAGGTTGAAGTCCCTTTTCATCAATGGGGTATTGATTTTATTGGGGAGATACAAGAGAAATCAAGTGGAGGACACATATGGATACTGGTAGCCATTGATTACTTCACCAAATGGGTAGAAGCAATCCCAACCAAGCAAGCAACAAGTAAAGTTGTGATCAATTTTCTGATGGATAATATTATTACCAGGTTTGGTACACCATTAAGATTAATCACAGATAATGGGATGTGTTTCAAATCGGATGAGTTCAAGACTTTCTGCAGTATGCATGGTATTAATGTTTCTTATTCTGCTCCTTACCACCCACAAGCTAATGGTTAGGCAGAATCCAGCAACAAAAGCCTTCTAAAAATCATAAGGAGAATGCTAGGTAGAAGTAAAAAGGTATGGGATTCAAAATTAAAATTGGCTGTATGGGCTGATAGGATTATTGTAAAAAAGGCAATTGGAAAATCCCCATTCGAACTAGTATATGGAACACAAGCTAGAATGCCTTTACAAAATTTGTTGCCAGTTTACAAATTTATCCTTCAAGAAGATATAGATGTCCTAGAACAAATGGAGGAGAGAATGGAGCAACTGGCAGAGCTTGATGAAATAAGAAGAATAGCTCAAAACCAAAATATAAAGTTACAGTCTTAGATGAAGTATTTGTTTGATAAAAAAACAAAAAATAGAAAATTTGAAGAAAATGATCTGGTACTGATGTGGAATGCAAGATGCCAGGAGAAAGGAAAACATGGGAAATTCGAAGCATTGTGGTTGGGGCCCTTTGTTATTGCTGGTAAAAGAGGAGAGGATTCATACTACTTGCAGAACATGTCTGGAGAGGAGCAAGAGTTGCCTGTACATGGGCAGTTCATGAAGCATTTTTTCTCTTGAAGAGTTGCAGAGGGTTAAGAATTGCCAGTGCATGGACAATTTTTATCTAAACCTCTTTTAAATATTATTTTCCATGCACAGTAGTTTAGGAAGGGTCTGGGTTTGCCAGTACATGGACATTCTCAGGAATTCCCTTTTTGAAAACCTTGTTTTCTTTCCATGTACAATAGTGTAGGGTTTTCCATTCTCCATTTGCTCCATTTTCATATCATTCATCTATTCATTCCCTCCATCTGCCACAACTTTGATTTTTCATATCATTTACTCGGGCTGCTCTACCAAAGAATTCTGGATTCTTGCAGTGATTTGCAAAACTACTCATCCCCAACAGGAGCCACTATTAGAACCAAAAAATTTCCATTAAATTCTAAGCGATTTCACCATTTAAAACCCATCATTTTCCTATCTTTCTCATAAAAAATCATTCACCACCCTAAGAACGGCTATATTGCTCCCATAAAAATCCGTTCTCCTACCTTTGTATGAAATAATTCTCTTTTTCCCCATTCATAATGTTAAAATTTCTTGTGCCGCCACCGTTTACCCTTCATAGCCTTTTATCGGTATAGCGCAGCCTTTTGCAAAGTGGCCTGCGATATTGCGGTAGCGGTTAAGCACAGTCACAATGACTATTACCACTATACCGCATGCATTCAAGTCATACACCACAGTAGCACAGTAAATAGTCAACGATCGGCAGAAACAGACAGTGAACAGTAGCATCAAGGTGGCGGCTATGGATAGTCACCGCAGTACCGCCGATGGTTAAGGCTAAGACCGTGGTGACTACGGTAAACAGTTAGCAAGGAAGCGATGGTGTTCAAAGTGGTTACCGCTCAATCGCAGGGAGTTCAAATGAAGACCGCGGTGATAGGGTTAGCAACCGGCGAGGTGGTGTGGTGGCAGTCAACAAACAATTACCGTGACACCGCCAGTGTTCAGGATGATGACCATGGTAACGCGGTAGACGATGAGGGAGACAGTAAATGTTGGGTACCGCATGATCATCGACGGTTAAAGCATGGATGGCGATAGAGTTGTAGATGAAAGGAAGACCGTGATGGTTAAGACCACCATACCGCCAGTGGGTAGAATGAAGATCGCGATAATGTGGTAACAGTGAAGAAGAGACCATGACAGTCTCACCGCCATACCGCCGACGATCAGGAACCAGACCATGATAGTGCGGTGACAGATAATTCAACAACAAACCAACGGGCAGTGAAAAGTCACCGCCACACCACGTGTGGTTAATTCATTGACCGCGGTGTTGCGATGGTGATGAGATAATCGGCGAAGCAAAGTAGAAAATTTTTACCGCTACACTGCACGCGGTTAAACCACAAACCGCGATGGTCAAGAGGAAGCGGCTAACGGTCACACCGCGATACCGTTGGTGGGTGAAGTGAAGATCATGGTAGTGCGGTAACAATGGATGGGAGACCATGATGGTTACAACTGCCATACTGTCGACAGTAAATCTAGAGATCGTGGCAAGGCGGTAGGAAAAGAGAAGGCCGTGACAGATTCACCGCGAAACCGCCAGTGATAGAAATAAAGTCCGCGGTTGAGCGGTAGCAGGGTAGCGGTGAAAGTCGAAACCCATGGCAACATATAAAGTGAACTATAAGGAGCGGATAAAGTGAAGTGAAGGCAAGAAAGATAAAAGGAAAAATAAAAGACATCAGACTATAGTTTAAACATTTGATTTACCGATAAGGTAATATAATTAAATGTTTTAAATTTTTGTCAACAAAATGTGAACGGCTGTAATAGTAAAATGAAGAGTCATGACTCTTGAAATGTAATGTATAAAATACTTGTAAAAATTAGAGAGGAAAAAAAAAGATTTAGAAGAGGATAGATTGCGGCAAGCATAATATTTTCAGAATGTTTGCATTCAAGAAGACTTTGTTGCTTGTATAAACTTTGAGGAAGATAATGAAATATTATTGATTTGGTGGCTTCATTCTGGTATCAGTTCTTTGTTGGATTTTCTGCAATTATTTGATTGTCTCCAATCTGATGTTTCTTGATTATTTAAATTGAAGTATCAAGCATATGTTCAATTTATCAGTGCACATTTGCTGCATTTGTGTGATTTGATTTATTAGTTTCTTTAAAGAAGAATTAAATCCCTTTCAGCCAGTTACAGTAATCTGGGAATGTTATTTGGATCATTAAGAAGAATCAAATAGTTATGATTGGTATTTTGCCTCAAGTTCTGTCAATCACATTATTGCATGTTTATACCAGTTATAAACTCATATTTGTATGCCAAGTAATTAGAGATTTTGCTAGATAAAAGCCACTCATTTGAGACTTTCATTTGACTCCATTTTACCCAACAAGGCACTGGTCTTCTTTATTTTCATTACTTAGTTTTATTCATTTCATTTGACATCTGTTAACTGAACATATCAGGCTTTACCTTCATATTTCATACACTATTTATACCAAATTTAGATCATATCTCTGCACTCTCATCTTGCCATTGTGGATAGTTTAATCTATCAGGAAGCATAGTCCAAAATCTGTAGCATTATATAGGTATACCCACCTAGGTTTAGCAGAGCTTTAAGATTAGAAGGTTCAACTATACTAGTTGGCCTTGTTAGTTGGCCAATAGCGTTGTGAGAGCTTGGAAACATCTCGTAGTTCAAACTTGCATTTTTGAGACCCAACACATCCAACACTGATTCTCTACCTTGCATTCTCCCCAGGGCAATGGTCAAGCTGAGGCTATAAACAAGACCATCCTAAAAATCCTAAAAAAGTGATCAATGAAGGTGGTCGTGACTGGCATCTGTAGTTAAATCCCGCTCTGTGGGCCTATTGAACCAATATCCACACACTAATTGGTGCAACCCCTTTCTCCCTAGTCTATGGATCATAAGCTATTTTTCCTATTGAGGTTGAACTCCCATCACTGTGAGTTTCACTACAGAATCTGATCACCATGAAGAATATATATTTTCTCGGTTGAATGAGGTAGAATTCTTGGATGAGCATCATCTTGATGCCCTTAATCACTTGCAAGTATATCAAAACTAACTGAAATGGAGCTATAACAAGAAGATCAAATTTTGGTCTTTTCAAGTAGGGAATCTTGTCTTAAAATATAATCAAAAGAATCTTCCAGATTAGGACAGTAAAGGAAAGTTTGAGCATAACTGGTTAGGTCCCTTTATCATCACAACAAGCTATGAATCAAGAGCATATCAACTATCAACACCTAAAGGTGAACCCTTGCAGGAGCCAACTAACAACTTGCATCTTAAAAATTTTTATGCATAGTCTTGAAGGGTATAAATATGAAAAATACAAAAAAAGTCAAAAAAATCAAAAAATCCAAAAAAAATGAGAAAAATAATTGAAAAAGTAATGAAAAAATTGTCCTCTTGTGAAAACCACTTCAGTGGCGCTTTGGGCAAGTACCTTGGTGAAAACCTAGTGAACAGGCTCCTTGCATAAATAAAGCATCTCCATCTATCTATGGATCTTTATCCTATTGTTCTTTCCATCCCATCTATTTATCATATCATTCATCCTATTGATTCCATCACCCATCAACATCCTTATCATAGCTTGATGTTGTGAAGTATTGTATCCCCTTTAGTACTACTTGGCATATTCCTAAGGTCAGTTTGTCCTACCTACATCAAGGTAGTCTATTACGTCACGCTGGGGGAAATTCATTATGGATCATATCAGGTTCTTGTGTATCTTCAGGTTATTGGAAATCTCATTGAATATCTCAAAAACATTTGTAAAATGTTCATAAAAAAATCCAAAAACATTCAAAATCCTGTATAGCTTAAATTCGAAAACATTCAAAAATTATAAAGTTAAAATCCAAAACATCCAAAAAACATCAAAATCCCTAAAATGGTAAAAACATCAGAAGTCCAAAAGTAGTATCCTTGTCTAACTATGTCATCTCTAAGCTTGATCGTAGGTAAGGCCATCATTGATGTGCCCCCAAGACACCCTAGGTTAGTCCTTTAGGAGTCTATCATAATAAACTGGCATTCCATCAATTTTTAATATCTCAGTTGTCAATAAGTCAAGTCAGTCAAATTACATGGTCTTTGCATGAATAACATAGACAAGGCTTATCTTTGATCATCCCTCGAGGCCCGTAGGATAGGTCTTTTAAGTTAGGTTCCTGGTCAAACTTTAGAAAATCCCTAAACATTCAAATATCAAAAAATCTTAAACATTCAAATATCTAAAAAAACCCCTAAACATTCAAATAGTAGAAAAGCCAAAAACATTCAAAATCCGAAAACATTCAAAAAACCCTAAACAACCTCAAATAATCGAAAACATAAACATTCGCATAAACTTTCAAAAAGACCAAAAACAACCTCAAAACATTTTCAAAACATCAAAAAAAGAAATATTCCAAAAAAACCAAAACCATCCATCATGTTTTGCTTTCACCCGCAATAAACCTTCACCCATAATAAATTGATCATCACCTTCAACCTTTGGAAAAACAAGTAGAAATAAATTATAGTGAGTTGTAAAGTGAGACTTAAGTGTCAAAATTTAAAGTCTAGATCATAGGTAAATGTGTTAGTAAAGTTTGTATCAATGACTTATCATAAAGCTCATCATCATCCTAACATCAAACAACCACCTAATCAATATGTCCTAGGATGTATCCTTCCTGCGATGGACATCAGTATTTGGCATCACCTTAGCTAAGTTAAACTAGCAAGAGATATATATAACACTGATTGTTTGTCTTTGATCTTTTCTTATGATTTATCTTAATGACCCATTCTGAGGACCTCTCGACGATTTTTATCAAAATGATTTAGAGAGAAAGGAATGGGGCATCGATCATTATCTTTCGTTTGTTGTACTTGTGGATACTCTTGTAAAATAATCTTGGTGAATACTTGCTTGGTTGTGTGTGGGAAATTTGTTTTGGGTATGTTGTTGACTACTGCGTATGCTTTGGTCCAATATATTCTAAACTCGTAACTTACATTCTAACGAAGTTTTCATATGTCAAGGTGTGAACAAGAACTATCTGATCTATTTGTCGAGTCAAAGTCCATTACACTAGATACAATGTCGTCCTAGTTATCAATACCTTGATGCATCATGTCTATGTGTTATATCAAAAATAAGGAACGACAAAAAATCGCAATCCTAAGATTTGAGCAAATCATATTCATTCATTCATCATCATCATGCATTTGTCATCGCCATCTTTAATAAATTCTTGGTGGATCATAGACTTGTTGGATCTTTTGAGGCAATCACCAAAATCAATGGTCCTTCATCTTATTTCTTCTATCTTCTCTTCGCACTAACCTGGTATCATGATGTATTCAACAAAAACATCATCAATGCATCCATCCTGCATCCACAAATCATCAACATGCATACATCATAGCATAAACATAGCATACCATAAAACATACATCCTACATTATCATTTAAGTTGTGATGAATAATATAGATTTGTTATTCTAAGCATCTTAAATCTTTGCATACATCTCATATCATAAGCATGAACATCTACATTATCCATCCATATGTATACATCTCATCATCATAAAATTGTCTAAGAAAATACGCAAAAAGAAATGCATCCATACCATTTGCATATCATATCATTCATACATCCCATAAACATATCATATCCTCATGGAAAAACATACTGAGAAAAAATATAATATTGCATCCATATACCATCACATATCGTATAAGCATAAATAAATAGAAGTGCATCCATACATGATAACATATATAAGCATATCACATCCTCTCAACATCATATGCTTCCATACGTTCATAAACATTAAATGAAGGTCACATTGCATCATGAATCCAAATCATCTCATATATATCAAAAAATGGTGACTGTCATGGTACAAATATTTGTGTTAATGTATGCATATCAATCAAAATTACAATATCCACAAGGCTATAAAAAATGAGCCCATGAATAAATATCTATGTACAAAATCGGGCAACAATCAAAATAGGGTCTACAATCGAGCTAGCCCTGATGGCTGCTCAACTCACCCCTAATTGATGGTTGATCCTCAACTCTAGGTGGTGCTTCACTCCTTTGGGAAAATTTTGGCTATCAAATCTCTCTGGGGACATCTCAGTGATAGTGCATCCTATAATATGTAGCCTCTGAGACTACCTCTCTGTATAATCTAGCCGATATCATCTATCCCTGGGTTGTTGCTGTAGCAGCTGTCACTGCCTCCAACTACTACCACAACTGGACCTCCTGGTCTCTCAATGTTGTCATACCTTGCAACTATTGTTGTAGTTGATCTCTCTCTACCTGTAGTTGTGCTATCTTTGCTGTAAGGGAAACAATTTGCCCATCTCATGGATCCAACTATACAACTGGAGGAGGTGGTGGTGTCCCCAAAATATATCCCACATGCTACCTATCATGTTGCCCATTCTGATGATCATCATGATGTCCATCATGGTGCCCTTGATCCAACTGCTATTGGTTCCCATCGCCCAAAACTTGTTCCTGTCCTCAGCCTCTGCCACCATCTCGACCTCCATCTCTGCCTTCATCCCTACCTCAACTTCGACCTCCATCTCTGCCTCTGCCTCTGCCTGGGTATGCTCTTGTTGGATCTATGAGGCATGTGGGTGCCCTAGACCAAGCATCATAACTTGGAGTGGTCCGCACATTTGGGAGACCCTAATCATAACCCCACAACTATGCGATGAGTGCTCAAAAATCATTGATCACCACTACAAGATCAATGACAAGCCCCCACTATGCCTCTCTTTGTGTCCTAGAAAAAATGATAGTATAATCATCTACCAGTATATCTTGGGTCTCCCCAAACTTATGAGCCACTCAATCTAGAAGATATCGCTTAACAATAGTGTGCTCTCGGTCTTGGATAGACCAAGTCTATCATGCAAAATCCAACTGCTGCTAGTCATCATACCATCGTGGGTGCTGGAGCCATGACCTCCATTTGAACACTATCATGTCATCAATGAGATGATGCCAGTATGCCAAACCTGTGGGCCCAGTATGTTGTAAGGTCATTGCTACCTTATACTTGTAAACAACGGGCTCATCCTCATGAATATCAACAAGGAAAACAATGGGCCTCAAAACTGCAATATGGTCATAAGCCCATATGTGTAGTAGGGTAACTCCTGCTTTGATGGTCTTGCCATCTTTGTAGATAGCCTTATGCATATCATGGTACAAGGAGTTAAGGAGGATGAAACCCCAAGAATACATAATTTCTCTCTTGATCATGCCCTCCCAAGCTAGACCCATCTGGGACTGAAATCTCTACCCTGTCAATTTGGGGCAACAACACCAAAAATCAGAGCACCAACAAACAATTTGAAGGTCTCAACCTAACCTCAGTATAAGTCTAAATCAATCTGAGAGCTGATGAGAATAATTGACCGTTTGTGTAAAAGCGATATACATGCATCTTTGCCAGCATCGAGGTCATAAATGACCCGCTCTCGATGAATAGGCAATTGCAGAATGCACCACACATCCTCAAGTGTGACGGTCACCTCCTCAGTGGGCAAGTGGAACGAGGATGTCTCATTGTGCCATCATTCGACCAACATTGTCTTCAAGGCAAGGTGGGTCCTGATCTTAGGAAAAAAAGTGATGAAGCCTAGCTCCACTCTCTCGAGCCGCTCCACCTCCAAATCATCAAGGTCTCTGGCTGTAGAAAAAATCTTGTATTTGTGCTCTTGGGATATCAACGATGGTAGATCCTCCTGCACTCATCACACACGCAACATCAATCTACCGAAAATGTCAAGAAACTGATCAAAATTTAAGACTTTACACCCAAAACATCAATAGCCTCACTGATTTTGGGGTGCATCACTATATTACTTTATGGGGTGCATTGCCAATTTGGCGATGTGCGTCACTATGCTCAATAGCAAATCGATATTTCATGCATCACTCTAATGAAAAATGGGGTTGCATCACCATTTGAAGCATGTGTTGTTGAACTCTTTCATGCATCATTGAACCAAAAAAGCCCATGTATCGCTCTTTTGCACCCATGACACCATTATCAATTGCGTCGCTAAACCAAAATTTTGGGGTGTGGTGCTAAACAGAACATGCATCACTAAAATATCAATAGCGACGCTTCTGATAATTTCAAAGCATTGCTATACAACGACACACTTTTTGACCTAACTTCGACGCCCTATTAAATGTACTTAACATGAAAATCAAAAGAGGTTTCGAGTCACATACCTGAGGTCCTACGTCTACTCGTTGTTGGTACTCTTAGACTCGGTCAGAAAGATGAATGGGAAGCGCATGTTGAGCCATTTTTCCAAAGGTCAGAGCTCCAAAAGCAAGGATTCTCTAAGGTGTTAATACACAAATGAATTGAAAGTGACCCTTCTTGTCCTATTTATGCTTGAAAATTAGGGTTTTTTTGCCCTAGTTTAACCATGAAGCTAGGATTTATCATCATTTTCATAAACTTTGCCAAACAAAACCTTATTTTGCATCATTTTTTTGCATTTTTGGCATATTTCTTACATCTTGGAGCCTTTATGGACCCTCAGACTACCTTTTCACCTTTGTTGAGACGTCAACCCAAAATTCCAAAATTTTCATCCAATTTTTTGAGAGGGCAGGGAATCAGTTTAATCCTTTCGCTAGGGAATCTAAAACATCATAAATTTTTGATTTTTTGATTTATACAATAATTTTTAATCTGAAGAGCATCCGTCTTTGAATCGAAGCAACAAGTAGCTCGCTCCAAAGAGCAGAAAAATGTACACTAAAAAATGTTTTGAATGATATCATACACTCGAATCGGGTATACTAACATCATTTCCTCTTGAAACCCATCATCTTTTCGCTTAATTAATTAAATTAGCCTAGCTATTTAATTAATTATGTCATTTGCATCTGTAAGTGTGAATATGTGAATAAGATTAAAACACTTCTTAATATGACATTATATCAATAGACAAGTTAAATGAATCAATTCAAAGGAATTATCTAATAAAAGCGTCATATTGCTCTCTATCTCCAAAGATTTATTAAATCTTGATTGCTCTCAGATTGTTTAAGCAAATAAGACTATTAAAATGACAATTCAAAGAATGAGATGATGCTAATGCAATACCAAATGATAAACAATGTAAATTAGCATATATGAAACAGATAATTGTAGCTACAGGAGGCAACCATGGTTGAAAACTTGATTGCTTGATGCTTGATGTGTGAATGCTTGATGCTTGATGCTTGAATTCCTGCAGAGTAAGAGTGCATAAACTTGATTAGATGGATCCTTTTCTTGGTTCAATGAGGCTTTATTTATAAATTTCTTGGCTATAGAAATGCACAGGAAAAGCTTTGAGAGGCTTGGATTCAATCTGGAGAATTGAATGGTGAGAGATGGAGGAGATTGAGAGAAATATGGAGATTGTCTCTACCCATGAAAACACCAGGCAAGAGAAGAGGAAAGATTGATGGAGGAGGATTGAGAGAAGATTTTGGAATTTGTCTCCAATTTGTCTCCAAAACTTCCCATGAAGTTTCAAAGCATTAATTGTGACATATTTTAGACATGGTTTAGACATAGGATATCTAATTCATTTTTGAGAGAATATAGATGGAATATTCTTTGTGCTTTAATTCAAATATTTTTGATTTATTTAAATTAGCAAAAGAGGGATAAATAATTTAATAAAACGAACTATAGGATAGTTGTTTATTAAATTAGATAGAAGAATATGGCAATTTATCAATAAAGTGTTTTGATCTTTATTTAATTAATTTAAGATGGATGTGATAGATTGAAATAGGGATTTGATAATTAAATTGAAGAAAGTATTTAATTTTGTTTATTTAATTAAGATGAATTTAAATGTGAACTATATGAATAAATATTTCTATTTATTCAATAGTAGAGGAAATTAGGATAATTAATCAAATAAATCGTATTTAATTAATCGGATGCTCTAGACCAATTTTAGGTGTATACATTTTTCCCCTCTTCGAAGTGATGTGTTTACGCGTTGCTTCGAAGAAAATTTTGTTGCTACTGCCAAGATTGATGATAATAAAAAATAATTTCGTATGCCCCATACATGCCCCAGACATTGATTTTCAGATGATGGATGATAATATGCCCCCTTGGGAGATAAATTAATGATTTGATGATTTTTTTGGAATTTTGAAATATTTTTATGATTTTATGATGAAGATATGATTCGATGATGAAATAATTTATCTCCCGATATAGAATATTGATTCTGCTAGATGATAAAATGTTGCCCTGCTTTGCCTCCTTGTGTTTGATGATTTTTGATTGTGTCAACCTTTGATTTGATATTGATTGTTGATCCTAATAGATTAGAAGATTATTGATGTCATGATAGGTGAGATTCAATTATTGATTGATGATTGACTTCATGATAGGTGAGGATCAATGATAGATTGATGATTGACCTCATGATAGGCGAAGATCAATGATAGATTGATGATTGACCTCATGATAGGCGAGGATCAATGATAGATTGATGATTGACCTCATGATAGGTGAGGATTAATGATAGATTGATTGATTATAGGAGGATTTTAGAGTTTTTCCCAAAGATGTGGGACATGATTCTGCATCTAGTGCAGGCTGATATAGATATCATTAATCGATGTGAAAAATCTATAATGCAGATGCAAAACTAATATGAATGCAATTTAATTTTGTCATGCAACTATATGCAAACTATTGTCATTTTAACAGTACTTTTGTGCCTTTTTTTTTCATCATAGAGCTTTATTGGATGTTGAAAGTGAGTACAAGCGTCAATGGTATATGTTAGACCAATGACGACCTGAGTAATACTTTCATGATTTTTGATATTGCAAGCGAACACAAGCATCTAGGTATGATTTAATCGAGATGACCTGAGCATTCATTGCATAAACAAGTAGTGATTAATCATTTCAATGTGTGAATTTTGAATGTCATCGGTGATACATTTGCATAGCACATCCCTCGACAATTCATACATTCATATGATTAACTTACAGACAGTAGACAATAAAAATATCATTCTCCTTCCTTGCTTCTCTAGTCCAATACATCATCGAGTTGCTCCAAAGAAATGATAACAATGATCAAAATGCAATATGTTCAACCTTTTCTTAAAGTATTTCAATCATTATTCAGATTAGATCATCTATCCTAATTTTGTGATGTTTTTGAGATTTTTGATTGAATTTTTGACATGTTTTTGGATTTTTGATTGATTTTTGACATGTTTTTGGATTTTTTGACTGATTTTTGACATGTTTTTGGATTTTTGACTGATTTTTGACATGTTTTTGGAGTTTTTGACTGAATTTTGACATTTGTTTGGATTTTTTGACTAAATTTTGACATTTGTTTGGATTTTTTGACTGATTTTTGACATGTTTTTTTTTTGGATTTTTGATATGATATGAATGTTCAAAGTGTTCTAATGGTGATTGATGTTTGCACTTCGATCATTGTTTTTGTTGTGTTTTTCCTAAGCTCATTGTTTTATTGCCCCCAGTGATTTCAGTATTTTGCCCCGAAGCTAGGGTGAGACATGACCACATTGCAATGATATGTTCTTGAGATTTTATTGCACCTTTTTTCAAATTTTATGATTTTTTTGTATTTTTTAGGATATTTTAAGATGAAATGAGATGATATGCCTGATTGAAGGAACAAGATGCCCCACAATAGGGTTAATGCAACCATGGAAAATTGATAGCTCAAAATGAAAGTTTCACTACAAAACATGTCACACAAGCAACATATCTCTTGTTGAAAGATGATAATGGTATGATTGATTAAGATGCCAGGAATGATCGATTCCATAAGACATGATGATGATAAGATTGATGATTGTTGATGATTGATTGACAAAAGATATGAGGATTGGATAATGTTTTGTAGCTAGGCTTTAAATATGATTTGTATGATAAGATTCGAGGTTGCAAATGGACATGATGACATGAATTTTGATATGCTAGAAGATATGGAATGGAAGAAAGCAAGGAAAAAAATGATGAATGGAGATGATCAAGATTAACTAGATAAGATACAGACATAAGGCCCAAGTATTTTGCTCCTATTCCTCATCAAGACCAAGGAAAGGAAGAAAGGATGTATTTAGTAAGAATGATGGAATATGGATAAGATAAAAGATATGGTATGGAAGATATGGATAAAGTGTATAGGATAAGATATATGATGTTCAAGAAGATCCTTAACCTTATCAAGATCAAAGGTGGATATGTAAGGAATGAGCATAGAAAGGATAATGACCATGAATGATAAGATGGATGAAACTTGTTCCTAAGTGTAGAGTGCAAGAGGAATATGGAAGATAGGATATGGATGATAGGGAAATGGAGGAAGGACTTAAGCATCAAGTTTCACAATAAAATATCCCTCTAATAAACGATGGCAATGGGAATTAGACTCCTAAATTTTGGTAGATTAATGATATGATGGAAGAATCTAAGGATTTATCCAAAGGTTTGGATTAAAGGAGAATGATGGGGGATGAATGTTGGATAATGGATAGGAGGTTGGAAGGCTTGTTGATGGATAGATGGAAAGGATGGAAAGATCAACATTGGCACACACCTTGAAGGGTGGTGGAGTGATGGAGGAAGAATGGATTTGGAAGGTGATAGGTTATTAGATGGAAAATTGGAGGAAGCTTTTGGATTAGCAAATTTGGATGCCAATTTATATTTTATTGCTTCTATGAGACTTTTATGAATCCACATGATTTTTGACTTTTATTTTTTCTTTGTGGGCCTTTGTGGCCTTTCACATTTTTCTTTTTGATTTATGGACCTTTGTGGTCTTTGAAAATTTCCTTTTTTCTTTGATGGGCCTTTGTGGCCTTTTGAAATTTTCTTTTGATTTATGGACCTTTGTGGTCTTTGAGATTTTTTATTTGATGGGCCTTTGTGGCCTTTTGAAAATTTCTTTTGATTTTGGATCAATTTTTCTTTTATTTTTGAATGTCTCTTCGAGGAGACATGTTGATCCTTTGATACATGAGGATTTCGATATAGAAGCTTTTGATATTTGGCATCCAAATTTCTTCCAAGAGTAATGGGAGATGTGGATTGAGATGAATGATATAGAGGTATTACGAAGGAGTTAATGTGGGTAGAATTTTGAAAGAGCATCAAGGATGTGTGCCTTTGTTGTTCTTGAGAAATAGGATATGGACCTAGGATAGAGGGAAGGTTTGATGGACTAGGATGAGGACCTAGGATAGATGGTATGTTTGGAGGATTAGGATGAGGACCTAAGATAGATGGTAGGTCTGATGAACTAAGACACTTAGGTGTATAACCAAGGCCGTGGTGATATGGGTTTCTTTGAACAAAAAGGGGTTCTAGGATACCTTGTTCATGAAGGCCTAATCCTTTTCCTTTGTAATTCATACTTTGACACATTTGTTTACCAATGGGATATGTATTGTTTGTGAAACAAGATGCGAGTCCATTTTTGGGGAGGATATGATATGGATGAGAGGATAGGTGTTGGAAGTAAACCAGAATGGATAAAGGTGGAGGATCCCAATTTATAGGTGTGGGGTTCATGGATGGCTTGAATAGGTGTGATAGGATCTTGACATGGGGATGATGGGGTGTTTTGATCTTGAATTGGAAAAGTATCATGAGGTGGTATGAAAGGCATATCTTGATCATGAGAAGGATAAACATCTTCATGGGATGAAAGGGTATCCTTGAATGGAAGCATATCTTGACCTTGATGAGGAAGGGAATCATGAGATTGTGTAGAAAGCATGTCTTGATCATCAGTTGGTAAGAAATAATTAGATAGGATGGAAGAACTACCATGCTCTTGTGATGAAATAGAATCATGAGATGATATGGAAGAAGAACCTAGAAGGATACTTGTCTCTTGAGATGGAAGGGAATCATTTTGGATGAAAAGTGAAAGGAGGGGATCATCATAAGATTCTTGAGAAATGGGATCTTGATCAAAGATTGGAAGAGTTTGTGGAATTTTGATATCATTGGATGGAGTGGAAAGAATATTTTGATCTTGATGTGTAGGGGAGTCTATGCTAGCATGCTTTGGATTGAGAGATTGACATGAATAATTGGATGTTGAAGATACGATAGAAGAGGATGATTTAGCTTGATTGAAAGAATCTTGAGGTTTATTTTGGCTTATTGTGGATGGAGATAAATGTATGACATGATAGGATTGCTCAATATCATTTGTGTTTGAGGACTTGGATTTGGGCTTATGGATATTTTGTAAAAATTCAAAGGCATCAAACTTGGATGATGTAGTTGTTGGTGGAGAGGGTGTCATGTCAAGATCTTTTTTAGAGGAATAAGCACAAATTTCTGGCAGCAAATATCTCTTTGTGGTTCTTTACCTTTGCACATCCCATATTTGTTGTTGAAGTTTTTTCATTTGATGAGTTAGAGCATTTAATTGATTCTCATCTATTTTGGCCATGGTGGTTTGAGTTTCAATTTCCTATTTTTTGGATTTTTAGTCTTCGTGACCTTGTTAAAATGGATATATGAACATTATTGTTTCCAATAAACTTTTTGATCTTAGTTTGGTATAGTTCCAAGGATATTAACTTAAGTGAAATAGAATGATAAATTCTATTGATTAGACTAAGTTGATGAGTTTGATTATAGGGTTTTGTTTCTTTGATTTAGGATGACTGATCCTGAAACTTAACTTACTAATCAAATGTGTTTGATTGAGACACTTTTGGATGATAGATCTTGGTTTGATTTGAACAAATTCAATCGTAAAGTCCAATTTATGCAAGTTTAAGACTCTGTTTTGATTTAGGAAAGTTTATGTTCTGATAAAAAATCCAAATTTTGACTTTAACTGTCTGACATTGGTTTCTAAAAGATTTCCTTTTTCTTTGTGTTTTTCAGGATGATCTTATTTGAATTAATGTTTTGAAAACACAACAAGCATTTGTAAAATAGTTGTTTCTAGAGTCTAAACAACAAGTGTATGTTTAAGAATCAAACATGATCCTTCTTGATTTCCACTGGTTTTTGATAAAGAATACACTTCAAGAAGATTCACTCTTAAGGTCAAAAGGGTCATCGTTATACTCACAACCCACATCTTGAATTACGTTGACTCACACAATAGTGTCACCCCCTAGAGGGTGCCCATGTTTTTGTTGTTGTCAAGCGTGTACTCAAAGTGATGGATCCCTTGAGCAAGCGGTCCTTGGTAATTATATGGTGAGTGTCTTGGGGGTAGATTCTTCCCTCCCCTTGCACTGTGAGTATGATAATGTATGGATACTGACTCGATGAGAAACTACTTTATGGTTCGTAGATAGGGTTCCGTTAAGTGTGGCAAATAAAAAAACTTCCTCAGGAGACCTAAAAATCTTTAGAACAAAGATTTTGGGGATGGTTATCTTGCTCACTACCGTCAAGTTGGAATTTCATCAACAACTTGCATTTTTATTATAGTGGGTTGAAAAACTTGGCTTTGGTTGTTCCCACTTAGGTTGTTCCCGTAGGGTGAGTACTTTTTCCCACTACGACAGGCCTGCTAAATGATTTAATAAAGCATAAATGACGTGAAAATAAAAGTGAATTTGACACTTTGGTCACCCAGTTAAAGGGAGAGCATAAGCCTAATCACCACAAGCACATCATATAAGTTTGTTCTATTTTAAGCCCAAAAATAAATTTTCTAATCTATGTGAAGGTGTTGCTTCACATAAATCATGATGTTCTTTTTAACTTCTATTGTAAGAATGTGATGACTATCCTAGGATTGATAAATTTACTTTAAGAAAACAAAAAGTGGCTACCCTAGGATTGATCAATTTTAATCCAAGTGACTACCCTAGGATTGGTTCTTTTTAACCAAATTTGACAAATCTTGTGTAGATGGTTAATTTTAAGCCCAAAGTAATGCTAGTTGTTCCTAAAGCATGTATGAAAAATAACATATGATGGGTTATTTTCCCATGAGTGTTTGAAAGCACTATTACAATGGATATCAAATGACTCTTTTTTTCACTTTTTTTTTTGAATTTAAATGCTCAATATTCCTCTTAAAACCTGAAATAAATGCTTAAAATGTTAGATGAGATCAAGAAATAAGAAGATATAAAGGTTAGATGAATGATTAAACATAAAAACCCTAAAACTTATACCAAGTTGCAATGTGATTTGACTTTAAATGTAAAATTGAAAATTTTAACTCTACAAAAATTAAGAAATACCTATATCATTGCATAGCTTATGAAATTCTACCCCATTTCAAAAAAAAAAAGTTTTCAAAAAGACCTTTGTATGACCAAGATATGAGCATTTTAAGATTAACTGTCAAAGCGCTAAAACAGTGCCCGAAAGAGCTATTTCCTAGAAGTGCTAAAAGAAGTCATGGAAGCGCTAAAAATTTTAACGGAAGCGCTACAAGAAAAACACGTCGAGAACCTGCATGATACTTTCCAGAAAAAATTGCAAAATTGGGAAGAATTGGGGTTAATGCCCCACGATGGGCGCCAAATTGTAAGTGAATATGTGAATAAGATTAAAACACTTCTTAATATGGCATTATATCAATAGACAAGTTAAATGAATCAATTCAAAGGAATTATCTATCAAAAGCATCATATTGCTCTCTATCTCCAAAGATTTATTAAATCTTGATTGCTCTCAGATTGTTTAAGCAAATAAGACTGTTAAAATGACAATTCAAAGAATGAGATGATGCTAATGCAATACCAAATGGTAAATAATGTAAATTAGCATATATGAAACAGATAATTGTAGCTATAGGAGGTAGCCATGGTTGAAAACTTGATTGCTTGATGCTTGATGCTTGATGTGTGAATGCTTGATGCTTGATGCCTGAAATCCTGCAGAGTAAGAGTGCATAAACTTGATTATTTGGATCATTTTCTTGGTTCAATGAGGCTTTATTTATAGATTTCTGGCTGTAGAAATGCACAGGGAAAACTTTGAGAGGCCTGGATTCAATCTGGAGAATGGAATGGTGAGAGATGGAGGAGATTGAGAGAAATATGGAGATTGTCTCTACCCATGAAAACACCAGGCAAGAGAAGAGGAAAGATTGATGGAGGAGGATTGAGAGAAGATTTTGGAATTTGTCTCCAATTTGTCTCCAAAACTTCCTGTGAAGTTTCAAAGCATTAATTGTGACATATTTTAGACATGGTTTAGACATAAGATATCTAATTCATTTTTGAGAGAATATAGATGAAATATTCTTTGTGCTTTAATTCAAATATTTTTGATTTATTTAAATTAGCAAAAGAGGGATAAATAATTTAATAAAACGAACTATAAGATAATTGTTTATTAAATTAGACAGAAGAATATGGCAATTTATCAATAAAGTGTTTTGATCTTTATTTAATTAATTTAAGATGGATGTGATAGATTGAAATAGGGATTTGATAATTAAATTGAAGAAAGTATTTAATTTTGTTTATTTAATTAAGATGAATTTAAATGTGAACTATATGAATAAATATTTCTATTTATTCAATAGTAGAGGAAATTAGGATAATTAATCAAATAAATCGTATTTAATCAATCAAATGGTCTAGACCAATTTTAGGTGTATACAACATCTATTAACCTAATTCATCAAATTGAGTTAATTCACCCCCTTTCATGCTAACATTTCATCTCATAAATAAAATAAATCAAGTTATTTAATTTAATTCCCTAAGTCTTCTTATTTAATTAAATGCCATTTCACCTTTTCCCCATTCATTAAATTATTTAATTTAATGAATATCACTTTATTCTTCCAATTCCCCTAATTGCATGATTAAACCTTTTGTTAATTAGCAATTATCTAATTAATCCAATTCCTCCCACTTGCAAGGGAATATTCCCTCCCCTTTTGCATAATTAAACTTTATTTTAATTAGCAAAATATCTATTTCCTCACCCATGAATATTCCAAAGAATATTATTTCTCCTCCAATCATTTAAAAAAGGGAATATTCTCACTTAGCTTCAAATGCAAGTTATCTTGTAACCTCTTGTGCAAGTTAGATTTTGACCTCTTGTACAGGTCAAAGTGTGCTTGTTTGGAAGGAATTAGAACCCTTAATTAAATCTCATCTTGCATTCTCACCCATTGATGAGAATCCATGATCCATGCCGCCTATATCCTCTATCCTTGACCATTGATTAGCTTTTTCAATCTTAACCCTCCATTTTTCATTTGCTTTCCTATAAATAGGTCACAGTTTGGAGACAATTGGATCCATCTTTCAATTGCAAACTTATGTTGTTGAAATCACTCACAGTCACACTCATACTTTACTCACATTTAGCATATTTTAGTTCATTTTTAGTTGTGTAATAGCTTTAAGCTTCCATTAATGGCTTCCATGCATCCATCTTAGTTTGTTTATAAATTAGGGTTTGAATCTTTTAGCTTAGAATTAGCTTAGATTAGCTTATCAATTGCATATTTAGATCAATTTTAACAAAAAATCATCGTAATTTAGCTTGCATCATGTTCAATTCAACATAAATCATGTTTTCATCCATTTATCACAATGGTTTTATTGATTCTCTTCAATAGAATCGATTGAAACAAACTCACTGATCATGAGATTGGGAAAGGGTCGTTGTTCCTCATCAACACAACACCAATTCCAAAATGGGATAAGTTTCAAATGGGGTAGAATAGACATTTCAATATTTTTTTATATTTAGAATGCTTCATTTCATTAAATTTTTAGTTTATCTTTCATTTGAATGACCTGTTGGATGTTGTGGTTGAGTTGCTGATATGTGGTTGTCATTGATGTCAACACTATTAGCATAAATGTCTTTAAGGCTATATATGTCGAGGATATTGAGAAAATTGAAATAAATATGTTATAGGTTGTTTAAAAAGCAGTGAAGATCAATATGGAGGAAAATTTAGTAAGTTTTAAACTAGATGTTTCAAATTAAAGGGTTTTTTTTCAAGCCTATCTAGTTTCTACTTCATAAGTTTTAGAGGTGCGCATGGAGATCTGAGGAAGTTATAAGTTTTTGTGTTCTGATAGCTATTCTATTACTGCAAATGGTGTTCATGGAAGAAGACAATGTGATTCTGGTAATCTGAGTTGTTGCATATGTTCTTGTGATGTTCGTGGATGTTTCTAGATCATGTTCTATTTGTGTTGCATGTCCACATTGATCATTGTGCTTGGGATCCAAGATTTTCTCTTGCGTGTTCATGTTTTTCATGTTCATGGCTGACAAGGTGTTTGAAGCGTGTTGTGGATCTTCGAGGAGGAATCTTTGAAGGTGTTTCATGTTAAAGGTTATTGTTTTAGGTCCCTACTATGTTGTGGCCAACTTTGGTTGATGCGCATTGTTAATTTTTATTTTTTTGAGCCAACAATTTGCATTCATTCTATTATTTTGTTGAAGCTGACATAAAGCAATTTAATTTCTTGTTGTGGATATATATATAAGTGATTGTTTATCTCATTTGATGTGTGTGAAATGTGAAGTATGTGAGTGCTATGTGCGAATAAGGTTCAAATCATTCAAAGTTAGAGCAGAGTGTGAAGAAGAGTGAAAGATAGTGAAGAAGTGTTCATGTGCTTAATCAGAGTTGTACTTAGGCATTTGCAGATGCTACTCCCTCAGTTCAATTTATTCAGATGGTTTTAATCTGACTATTTTACCTAAGATAGTGAGTCTTCCTTTGAGTAGTAAGCTCTAGGTAGTGCGCCTGAATGCATGTGCATTCCTCTTATATTCTTCTTATACTTTTAATAGGGTATAACTTGTGGATTAACCTCCATCGTGGTTTTTCCCCTAAAAGGGTTTCCACACAAAAATCTTGGTGTTATGTGTGTTTTCGATGTGTTGTTGATTCATGCTTTCATTGTTAATAATCAAATTTGAGAATTGAGGTTAATAAGATTAATAAGTTTGAAATTTTGGGATAACTGATTCACCCCCCCTCTCAGTTGTATGCCCTTGTGTTGCCAACAATTGGTATCAGAGCAGGTTCCTTGGAAGAAGTTTAACAACTTGAGGTGATCCGGGATGGTGACATACAAGAAGGATAGTCCGAGATTTGATGGAATAAACTATTCCCTGTGGAGGACTCAAATGGAGTGTCATCTAAGATGCATTGGCGAATCCTATTGGCACATTACATGCAATAGGTATGTTATCCCTCCAAATGGTCCTACTACTACTGCTGAGATTAGGGATGTTGAATATAACATCAGGGCTAAGGAAGCATTGTTGAGTGCTTTGATTGATATTGAGATGACAAATGTTATGGATCTGAAAACTGCTTATGAGATCTAGAAAAAGTTAGAAACTTTATATGAAGGTGATGCTAATGTGAAGATGGCTAAGCTACAATGTCTGAAAGGAAAATATGAACTGTTGAAGATGGGAAATGATGAGAATATTATTACTTACATGTAGAGAGTGAATGAACTTTTGTGTGGTCTCAGATGTGTTGGTGGATAGGTAGATGAATAAGAGATTATTGCTAAAGTGCTTAGAAATTTGCTCGATGCATACAAAATTAAAGATGCAACCATTGATGAGCTTCGAACCATGACAAATATAACCAGAGATATGTTGGTTGGTAAAATTATTGCCTTTGAGTTGAGTGAATTCAGTGATGCCCTTCCTAAGATAGAATTTGTGTTTCAAGCTACTACTTCCAAGAGAGACAAGCAAATATATGATCCGGGTGAAAGTTCTTCTAGAAAGGTATTCAGATATGAGGAAGAAATGAGATAGATTGAAGAAGAAGAAACAGAACTGAATGAACTTGAAGCACTTATTGTCAAAATGGAAGCCAGAGGAGAAGGCAAGTATAAAGGAAAGTTTCCTATTAAATGTTTTTCTTGCAACAAGATAGGCTATTTTGCATGAAGGTGTACAAAAAGAGTTCCTAAGACAAGACCTTACAAGCCTAAATTTCAAAAGAAGTGTTACTATGCTGTTGATATAGGTGTGACAAATGATGAATCTTAAAAACGGAATGCAAGTGAAGATGAGTTTGTGCTTATTTCTATTAAAGAAAATAATTCCGTGTCTATTGAATTTGCTAGTTGTACAAATGTGGAGAAAGCCCTAGCTGCTCGAGTTGAAGAAAAAGATGAATGGGTAATTGAAAATGTATTTTCACATCACATGACAGGTGATAAGAGTAAATTTGTAAGCCTGGAGAAGTATGATGGTGCTGTTGTAAGATTTGGTGATAACAATGGTGGTATAATCTATGGTAGAGGATACATTTCTTTTGATGGTAAGCATAATACTGATGATGTTCTTTATGTTGAAGGTTTCAAGCATAATCTTCTGAGCATTGGATAGATGGTTGATAAGGGTTACAATCTTCAATTCAAAGATGGAAAGTGTAGCATACTAGGAAGTTCTGGAAATGTGATTGCTTCAGGTACAAAAATAAAAGGTAACATCTTTCATCTGAATGTTGGTAGTAAAAGTTGTCTGATTGCTCAAGTTGATGAAAGTTGTTTATGGCATAGAAGAATGTGTCATGTAAACTTTGACAATATTATCAAGATAAGTTCATCACAGGCAGTAAGAGATATTCCTAAGTTGGTGAAGCCTACTAATACCATATGCAAGGAATGTCAGTTGGGAAAACAAACTAGAATTTCATTTCACAACAAACAACATTGTTCAAATGAATTGTTGGAGCTTGTGCATACTGACTTGTGTGGTCCTGCTAGAATCATAAGTCTACAAGGTTACATGTACTTCATGTTGCTCATTGATTATTACTCTAGGATGATGTGGGTTAATTTCTTAAGGGAGAAATTTGAAGCTCTAGAAAAGTTCAAGATCTTTAAGGCTATGATTGAGACAGAGACATGTCTAAAGATTAAGTGTTTGAGATCAGATAGAGGTAGTGAATTAACTTCCGATGAGTTTAATTATTTTTGTGAAGAACATGGGATAAAGAGATAATTATCTGCACTATGGACCCCTCAACAGAATGGAGTTGTAGAAAGAAGGAATAGGACAGTTCAAGATGCTGCTAGAACTATGATGCTGGAAGGAAATGTCCCTCATATCCATTGGAGAGAAGCTATGAGATTGTTTCTTGCTTATGCTGCTTATAAAAACTACAAAATTTATTAGATGGATGCCAATTGAACATTTCTAAATGGTGAATCAGAGGAAGAAGTGTATATTGAGCAACCTGATGGATTTGAATTGGCTGATCAGGGAGATATGGTTTTTCGGTTGAAGAAAGCATTTTATGGACTCAAACAAGCCCCTAGAGCTTGGTATGCCAGATTAGATAAATACTTGATGAAGCTTGGATTTAAAAAAGGTATTGTTGATAGTAATTTGTATTTCAAGATTGATGATGATAAAGATTTGTTTGTGGAAGTCTTTGTTGATGATATCATTTTTGGAGGAGATGGTGGTTTGTGCATGAAGTTTACTAATGAGATGTAGAATGAGCTTGAGATGTCAATGATTGGAGATTTGAAATTCTTTTTGGGATTGAAAATTACTTAGGAAGATAAAGGGATCTTTATATCTCAGTCCAAGTATGTGAAAGAAATGATAAAGGAGTTTGGTATGGAAGATTCAAAACCAGTTGGTACACCCATGGTGACCGAATGCAAGTTGACACAAGATGATGATTCTTCGAAAGAAAATTAGACTAGATACAGATCAATGTTGGTGGATTGTTGTATTTGACTCAAACTAGACCTGATATCATGAATTTTGTGTGCATTGTTGCTAGATTTCAAGCCGATCCTAAGGAATCTCATGTGACTATTGTGAAAAGAATTTTTAGATACTTGAAGGGAACAATTGATTTTGGTCTATGGTATCCTAAAGATGATGATCTTACTTCAAGTGCCTTTACTGATGCTGATTGGGCAGGAGATGTGAATGACAAAAAAATTACAAGTTGTGGCACATTTTTCTTGTGAAAGAAATTGATTTCATGGTTAAGCAAAAAGCAGAATGATTTTTCCTTGTCTACTGCAGAGGCATAACATATTGTTGCTGCTAACAATTGTAATCAAGTATTGTGGATGAAGTAGATGCTAAAAGATATCAGAGTTGTGTATGATGAACCTACTACCATATTCTGTGATAACTCAAGGGTTATAAAAATTTCTAAGAATCTGGTGTTGCATTCAAAGACAAAGCATATATCTATCAAGTACCACTTTTTGAGAGATAAAGTGAGTGATAAGGAAGTCAGATTGGAGTATGTGCCTACTAAGGAACATATTGTAGACATCTTTGCTAAGCCTTCGTCTAAAGATACTTTTGAGTATCTCAGAGAGAAGTTAGGGGTGATTACCCCTCCTAATCAGAACTAAGATGCATAGTCTTTGCATCAGTCCATGCATTCATAGTCATATCTTGATCCAGATTGATGTTGTGGTGGTTGCTACTCAGGGGGAGTAGTCAGATGATTTAGATATGTGGTTCAGAGCTTGTGTACCTTTTCCATTGATGTCAAAGGGGGAAAAGAGTAATGTGAAAAACTATGGAAGAGCTAAAAGTAAGGGGAGAAGAACAGTATGAGAAGAGCAATGTATAAAGGGGAGATTGTTGGAAGAAGAGTTAGTTGCATTGATGGTGTATATTTTACATCATGTGTTGCCATCAATTCCAATGGGGGAGATTGTTGGATGTTGTGGTTGAGTTGCTGATATGTGGTTGTCATTGATGTCAACACTATTATCATAAATGTCTTTAAGGTTGTATATGCCGAGGATATTGAGAAAATTGAAATAAATATGTTATAGGTTGTCTGAGAAATAATGAAGATCAGTATGGAGGAAAATTCAGTATATTGTAAACTAGATGTTGTGGATTAAAGGGTTTGTTTTCAAGCCTATCTAGTTTCTACTTTGTAAGTTTTAGAGGTGTGCATGAAGATCTGAGGAAGTTATAAGTTTATGTGTTATGACAACTATTTCGTTACTGCAAATGGTGTTCATGGAAGAAGAAAATATGATTCTGCTAATTTGAGTTGTTGGGTATGTTCCTGTGATGTTCATGGATGTTTCTAGATCATATTTTATCTATGCTGCACATCTGTATTGATCTTTGTGCTCAGGATCCAAGATTTTCTCTTATGTGTTCATGTTTTTCATATTCATGGTCGACAAGGTGTTTGAAGTGTGTTGTGGATCTTCGAGGAAGAATATTTGAAGGTGTTTCATGTTTGAGGATATTTTTTTAGGTCCCTACTATGTTGTGGCTGACTTTGGTTGATGCACATTGTAAATCTTTATTTTCTTGAGCCGACAGTTTGCATTCATTCTATTATTTTGTTGAATCTGACATAAAGTAATGTAATTTCTTATTGCAGATATATATAAGCGATTGTTTATCTCATTTTATGTGTGTGAAATGCAAAGTATGCGAGTGCTATGTGTGAATTCAGATCATTCGAAGGCAGAGCAGAGTGTGAAGAAGAGTGAAAGATAGTGAAGAAGTGTTCACGTGCTTAACTAAAACTAAACTTAGGAATTTGCAAATGCTACTCCCTTAGTTCAATTTCTTCATATAGTTCTAATTTGAATCTTTTTGTAAGACACCGAGTCTTCCTTTGAGCAGCGAGCTCTAGGCAGTGCACTTGAATGCATGTGCATTCCTCTTATAATTTTAATAGGGTATAACTTGTGGATTAACCTCCACCGTGGTTTTTCTCCTAAAAGGGTTTCCACGCAAAAATCTTGGTGTTATGTGTGTTTCTGATGTGTTGTTGATTCATGCTTTCACTGTTAATAATCAGATCTAAGAATTAAGGTTAATAAGATTAATAAGTTTGAAATTTTGGGACAAATGATTCACCCCCCCTCTCAGTTGTCTGCCCTTGTGTTTCCAACATGATCTTGTTTAAGATTGAGTATTAGTGGTATGAATATGCTTTTGATTCTTCATAGATCAAGCAGAATTGGCACATGCTAGTATCCTTGGTCACAATATCTAACTGAACAATCCACTCAACATTGTAAAGACTACATTAAAATGTCAACCCAAGGTTTGTAAACTTGTGATGGTGTTGCACCATATGTGCCTTCAGAGACTCAAGTCTACCCAAGTTATCCTATTCAAGATGTTCTACTTGCTGAAAACTCATAGAATTGCAAAACAATAAAAGAACACACTAGCGCTAATGGCTACAGGTGGCTATAGCTTAACCTGTAATTGAACTGCTACAAATAAAGTATTACTGTATCAACTAAAAACTGATCAAAACCAACAACTAAACTTATTCTAACCTCCAAAGTGCTACCGGTTAAACCAAATACATGCATGCTCATGACCATTCATAAATAATAATTAAAGTATGAGATTATAATTTAACTTGCATGTAATTCATGAAGTAATGATAAACAAAAAGCAACTATTAAACATAAATAAACAACTATAATGAAGTGAAGAACAATTACCTTGAGTAGTCTTCTCAAGTGGTTGTTCTCACTTAATTAGAATCAAATCTAATTATCAGATTCTATGCATCCATGTGAAATTGACTTTATTCATTGCATATCATAAAAGATTACACAAAATCTTCTTCACAAATTATATTCAGTGAAAATCATTCTGAATAACCATCATGTCTATAGATAATTGAAACTGAAAAATAACTAATAACGAAATACTAAAATCAACTAACTGATCTAAGAACTCAACCGCCGGCTATATACAAGCATGGGGGAGTCTTATTCTAAGCAATAACTAACTACAATCATTAATTTCTAATCCTAAATATCAAAGCATATAGTTAAAATTGAATTGTTCAAACTATAACTGAAAAGAAAGAAGAATCCTAATAGAACTAAAACTCTGTTAAATAGATTTGCATGTAAAACACACAAACAGTTATGCAGAGTCCTATTAACAAAATATTTCTTCTTTTCCAATGCTTTATTAACTTGTTATAATGATGCATGTTCAATCTCCATTAAGTGTCTTGAAACAGTAGTTATTGCTTTAGCTTAATTTGGAACTTCCCTTGTTTTGCTATCCTAGCCTTCCTTTTTCTACGGGTTAAAACTTCTAGTTGCTACGTACTAACGTTCCTCCTTGGATACAAAAAGATTATTCCACAAAACATGTGCACAAAGCTAACTACCATAAATAAAACACAAAATTCCATCCACATTTCATACATACTTACATATAAACCATGCAATACTATTATGATAACCATATTTCCATTACTATGATTTAGGTCCAAGGTTGTATAATAAGTATGAAAAGATAGCATAATATAGTAGTATTTTCTAAAGAGTATATCTAAAGAGTGTCTGAAAATGCATAATTAATAGAAAATAGGCTAATAACTAAACCCATCAGATACCAAAAAATTAAACTTTGGTAAATGATATATACAAAACAAATCATCATTCTCACTAGTTAAATACAACTAATTTTCTAAAAGATAGACATATATTACTCAGGGGTCTAATTAATAGATTGGGCCCACTTGAAAAGATAACTTCGACTCCCTACCATATAAAAGTTGAGTTGAGATAATTTTCCAAAGGCATTATGACAAAAGACAAAAAAAATATGGTTGCATTTAAATGGGGTTTATTGGCCTTTCAAAGATCATTGAGTGCCACTTCATCATGCAATAAATCCTTATTTTCAATAATTTATTTTTGTTACTTAATGCACAATGGTCTCTAAGGATAATTTTCTTTTAAAATAAATGTTCCTTTTCATATCCATCTCTATCTTCCTCTTTATCTCTATCTGCTTATCCCTCTCTCTCTATCACTCTTACCTTCTCTATATCTCCACATTTCCATCCATACCTCTCCCTCTTTCTCCCTCTCTCCCTATTACAAACATAACATGAGCCAATTTTTAATGGAGCCTAATTATCTTCTAGATTCAATTTTTTATTTTTGTCATGTTTGGATCCATGAAAGTGGCTACATAGTTTATTTGAACTATCACTTTTCCATTTATACCTTTATTGGAACATATTACAATGCCCCTTAGAATCCACATTTCTTAGGAAATGTGTATATAAAATATGTGAAAGATCTGATCCATCTAAATTTTCATATCCATCTCTATCTCTATCTTCCTCTCTATGTCTCTCCCCCATCTCCAACTCCTTACCTCTCCATGCATATCTCTTTCTTCCCCCTCTATCTTTCCCACTATATCTATTTCTTTATCTATCCCTCTTGAACCATCCCTACTTCTCCCTCCCTCCCTCTCTCAGTATTGTTCCCTCTTTATATATCTCCCTAATTTACCCTTATCCTCTTTCACTCCATCTATTATTTATATCTTTCTCTCCCTCTCTATCTCTCTCATTACACACACTCCATATTTATCGATCACTATCTCTATCTCTATATCTCTCTCACACACACGTGCAATCCTTGTTTCTCCCTCCATATATCTATCTCTATCTCTCTCTTCTTGTATCTATTAATTGTCTTTATCTCTCTCTCTCTACGCCTCTCCATTTATCTTCCCATATCTCTCTACCTCTTTATCTTCCCATATGTCCATATCTTCCTCTTTATCTCTCCCTTTATCACCTTTATTTCTCTATCTATCTCTCCATATCTATTTGTGTATAGCTACTTCACCTTGTTTATCTACCTCTCAATCTTTGTATCCCTCTCCCAATATCTCTATATCTTCTTATATATCTATATCTCTTTCCATATCCCCCTCCCCCTCTCCCTCTTTCTCTATATCTTTATCTCCCTCTCCCTCTTTCTTTATAAATATCTATCTCTTCATATTCATCTCCCTCTTCTTCTTTATTTATACATTTTTATCTCTTCATCACTATCTCCCTATATCTCTCTATCTACTTGTCTCCCTCTTTCTCTCTTGATCTATCTTCATCTTTACCTCTATCTACCTCTCTCCCCCTCTATCTCTAGAAATGTCTCCCTCTCTATTTATCTATCTCTCTCCATATCTCCATCTCCATCTTCCTAGAACTCTATATCTATATGTATTTTCCTCTCAACCTCTATCTCTCCACATTTCTTCTTCTAGCTCCCCCTTTGTCTCTATCTCGCTATTTATCCATTCTCTACCCCCAAAGCGCTCCCTCTCTCTATATCACTTTATATGTCTATCTTTATTTGTATATCTCTTCCTATCTCATTATTTCCCTCTCTATATATTTATCTCTTTCATATTTGTCTATCCCTCTCTGCTCTCTCTCTCTCTCTCTCTCTTTATATCTCTCTCTCCTCTATATCCTTCTCCTCCTTTTCATCTCTATCTCTATCCCCCTCTACTTCATATCTATCTCTCTCTCTCTTTCTCCATATCAATCTTTGTCTCTATCTGTATCTCCTCACCCCTCTCTCCTGATATTCCACCCTCTATCTATCTCTCCTTCTATCCCTCTCTCCCTCTCTCCCTATTGCAAACATAACATGAGCCTATTGGTATTGTATTTTGATTATCTTCATGATTTAAATGTTTTTTCAGTTGTGTTTAGATCCTTGTAAGTGGATGCATAGTTTATTTGAAGTTACCACTTCTCCATTGAGACCTTTGTTTCATAAACAACATCATTTTATAAATTTCCTACCAATTCACCTCATGTACTACACAAATGTACGCAAAAAATAGACCAAAATTTCCCTTAAAATATCTTCCACACCTCTTTGATGTACTCGTTGCTCAACAAGGTGTGATTGCTAGTTTATTTCCATTTACCACATATTATTATTTATTAATTAATAATATCCATTTAATCCATTTATCACATCATTATTAATTTACCATTCATTAATAATCTCTATTTAATTAAATGAGAACTAATTATCCATATTCAAATAAATTCCATTTTCTTCTCTTCAATCAACTATTTCTTCTTTGATTAGTTAATTCCATATCATTTTAGAATATCAATTTTCTCTCATCAATTAACTCTTTCCAATTTTAGAATCTTTGTTTTCATCCATTAGTCAACTCATTCTTCGAATGGAAACTTATACCTCACATTTATCCAATTATCAAATTAAATAATTCAATATTATCCTCTTGGTCTTGAAATGGGAAATTTCCAATTTGCAATTGAGTTGACTATACAGGTTTTTTAGTTAACTGGAATATTTTTTCTCATCTTCATCTTTCATTTCATTTTCCTTGAAAATTCTATAAATATAGCATTTTCTTCATCATCTTCATATCTCACATCTTTATACAAATCCATTATGCTAAATTGATATCTCACATCTTATGCAAACCAACTCTGTCAAAATCACAAATCAGTCAATCATCAATCATAGTGTTGTGTTGTAGAGGTTTAGCATCCACATCTAGAGGCAAAGAAACATAATTTATATTTGAGGTTCGTAGTGGGATCGGTAAAGTAGAAGTTTAATTTGATTTTTTATTTATGTTTTCAAGTCTTTTAATTTATAATTTTCCTATTTAATTGTATAGATATTTTATCAAAACCAACCCTTGTTGCACCATTGTGAGGTGGTTGTGCTCATGGATGGTTGAATGTTAGTGATCATGCCAACAACATAAGGTTGCATGCGAGATGAATGATAAAAATGGATAGGATGAGCTCCAATTTATAGTAATTGGGAAAAATCAATGGATGGAGAGGATTAAAAGATGAAATAAATGGCTCATATTAGTTGAGATCCATGGGGGGATAAGAAAAGGACAAGAGTTATCATTTGGTTGGAGGAGATGGAGGGAGAAGGATTAAGGGGAGAATCAATGGTAGATATTCTCCTTGGAGGAAGTCGATGGAAAAGATAGAAGGGATATTTTGGAGTACCCAAGAGGGATCGAAAATCCATTTGGAAAGGAGTTGACTAGGATTAGGTTGTTCAAGTGGGTGATTAATGGATTAAGTGGTTTAGCCCACTTAAAAAAAGATGGGGAAAATATGTAAATTAAATAAATAAAATATTTATTTATTTTTTGGGAAATGGATGGGAGACTTAGGTAAATAAATAAATAATTGGATTTTGGACTATAGGAGGAAGGTGATTTAATAATTTAGGCTAAGAAAATAATGCAGGTGAATGGTGATGAATAGTAATTTATTAATTAGTTTATTATTTAATTAATAAGGATATGGGAATGGGATAATTAATTGAATAATTAATGTTGTATTCAACCAAATATTGAAAAATACTAGGTAATGATGATGTGTCAATTTTAGGTGTCTACATTTTTCCCCTCTTTGAAATGATGTTACGAAGTAGCACCATTTCAATGAAGATTAGAACATATAGTACTTGGAAGAAGGTGGTTAGATTAGGGAATAATTTTGTCATTCAAAGGAGTGACTAAGAGTAAAGATAATGAGAGTGAGGATGAGAATAAGGATGCCCCATCGAGAAGAGGATGTAAGATGATGGATAGAAAGGGGGAAGGGATGGGTAATGGGGATGAAGAGATAATGGAATAAATAAAAGGGATAGACAAAATATACCATTATCCCATCAGAATGAGTACTCTTTATTAGATATAGAATTGAACATTATGCACCAAGGTATAAGGAAATAGGGTGACAATCTGTCTCATGCATAGAAAAAGATGTGTGACGAGAAACCATATTCCTTACGAAACCATGATATGAAAGATCATGATATCACTATGGAATGTAGGTTACAAGGACCAATATAAATGCAAAACAATTGATATGCACATGAACAAGAAATAAAACATGCTCAAAATGATTCAAAGACAAGCATGATGTTGTCTCGGTCCAACTGAAAAGCCAAGATTGATTTATGGTCGATGAAATTTTGTTGATGTGGGAATGATATATCTAAAAAACACAATGAATGGGAAGGATAAATCCCAATGATAATGATCAGATCTGGATCAAGGCTTGCAGCAAGACTAGGAACAAGACCAAGGATGTTATTGGATGATTTTGACTAGCTCGCATGGATGAAGTGCATGGATTACGATTCACTTGTGATTTTGGATAGTGAGGAGAATTTGGATTATAGCAGAGTGATGGACTAATGGGATATATGGTATTAGATTACATGGGGGTAGCCTCTAGCTAGTGTAGTGCAGGAAAATGTACTCCTTTACATTTTCACACTTTGTTTGGGTCCCCTCAATTAAATTGGACTTAGTTATGCCTTAATAAGCCCTATTTTACATATACAAGCCTAATAAATTATATTTCTTGAAGGGGAAACTTGACAATAATTAATTCCAACACATAGTTAATTACCCTAAGCAATGTGTGTTCTAGGAATAGGGACCTGGGGCCCATTCACCCATGGGCGAATGGGTCCTCCCTAGGCCTTTGAAATCAAATTTAAAGTATGTTTTTAGCGGTATTTTAATATCCCCAAATTTAAATTTCAATGTCGATTTGTAATGTTTAATTTTTGAGAAATTAAGGATAGATACCTATAAATACAAGGTTATTTCATCAATTCAAATCCTAAATTTTTTATGAGACTTCACAAGAGAAAAGATTATGATCAAGGGAATTCAAGAGCATATTTATCATTGATTTACTACAACAATCAAGATCTGAAAAATCATGTCAAAAGTCTTTTGCAATCATTCATGTTTTTGGAGCTAGCATTGTGATGTAGGCTTCAAAGATTGAAGTCCACATTCAAGTCAAGATTCAAGTATCAAGATACACATCCATTGAATCCATTTCATTGAAGATAAAGATCAATATTTCAATCCTCAAAAGGTTTATTCAAGGGTTTGGTGAGTTGAAACATAGCATTTTTCATTCATCAATCCTTTCATGTTTCATTATTTCAATTCAAGGTTTAATTACCCAAACAGGGTTTGACCAAGGAAAACCCCCATCCACCAAAAACAAAGATTTTCTCCTCTTTGTGAATGTGCAAGTTTATAGGTTGATGAAGGATTGAAGACCTCAAAGTTGCAAAGTGGAAAAGTTGAAAAAAGTTGTTATATTTATTTCCAATTCACAGAGTTTCACCTACAGACTTCATTTCCAATTGTCTGACATTGAAACCAGATCAAACAGAAGCTACAGACTAACACCAAAGGATCCCAAAAGCTAAGTCAAACCTATAAATAGAGACCCATTCACCTATGGGTGAATGAGTCCTAGGTAGCCTTTTGAAACTACATTTTGGTGACTAGTACACATCACTCTGCCATTTCCAGATCTATCAGAACTTTGTGGTTTTTGTTTGTATTATGCTTTAAATTGATAATTCAAGTTTGAATGTGCATAATTGATTTGATTTAATATTTTTAGTTTTTCTCCTGAAAGTGTTGTTCAGGCTCATACCCCCATCCTTAATCGTAAGGAAATTAGTAGATTTCCTCATTGAGTTGACTCACCTAAGGGTTGTAAGTCAATTCTTTGTGGGGATCTCATTTCCTAATGAAATAAAGGAAAATAGATCCATCCCCATAACAAATACCTCACAACAAAATAAAAAACACACCCCTCCCTATTATCCTATGTTTAATTTTGGTGAACCTAACTTTTGAACATCATAATTTTTGATTTGGAACCTTATATTTATATTTTCATTATTTTGTATTAGTTTTTATTTTTAGATCTCTCAAATTTTCATTTTAGGGTGTTAAATTGTATGTTGGCATTATTGAAAATCTAAAATTTTTACAAAAAATGGCATAGTGTTAGCCTCATTTTGCATAGTGCTTACATAACATTACATGAGATCAACCACTTAAATCAAAAAATTGAATCAAAATTGTATCTCAAATTAGGTCTTTTTTCTTGTCATTTAGCATCATTTCACACTTCCATTTAACTGCGATTTGCATAAATATGAAATTATAACTACCTATTTCCACCCAAAATCTAGAAACATAAATATCAACTCAAAAACTTATAATTTAATTTTTAAAAACCCTGACCAAAGACCCATTCACCCATGGGTGAATGAGTCCCTTATCAGGCCTATTTTTGAATTTTCGGGTACTAAAAACTCTCTATTTGCATTATGTGTTTCTATATTTAGGTTTTTGTTTTAGTTTCCAAAATTTATGTTTTCTACAATAATAATTTGCATTAGGTTTAATTGGTCTGCATTGTTTCAAAATCAAAATTAGAATTACAAGAAACCATTTTAAAGCTTTTTCATAGTATAATCAAAACATTATATTGTTGAAAACATAAAAATTTACATTATATCACATTGAAATTCATTCTTGCATCATGGACATGTCCATGGGTAATATATATGAAAATCCTTAATGTCTCTAATAGATGTATCAATTTGTGTTTGGAAATGATCCTAATGCATTAGAACCAAATCATGCTCAATCAACTCCTAATGAATGTCCTCTTGAGGTGGAAATCCTAGGTCAAGATGAAGATAGCATGCAACAATTCATACAAGACTCCTTACACAATCTTGAGAACAATGCATCCTTTTACCCATCCATGTGACAACCAACTCCATGTATAATTTCATCACTTGGTAGGTTCAATATTTTACATCCTAAAGCTAAAGCACAAACCAAGACTCAACAATCAATCATTCATAAACTTGTTAACAAGAGCAATAATGATATTCTTCTATCATATGCCAACCAAGTTACTAATACACCCATTAACTTAGAAGACACTTATGGCCAAGGCTTTCAAATCTTAAGAAAACAAGGATGTGACATACTTGATGAGCACGAAGTCCACAAATTACTAGAACAAATCCCAATCAAAGATACCGAAAGACTAGGCTATCAAGATCCTCATCCCTCCGCCTCTTCCAAGGAAATAAGTGCCCTCCTTAATAATGATTAACCAATGCCTCACAAGGATGATAGGATCATCTTAGGTCCTCCTCCTCAAAATCCACCTCAAAAAGACCCAATCAAGCAAGAAATACAAGCCTTATAAAGTCAGAGAATTACTATTTTTGCACACTAAAACATAAATTGAATGAAAAATGGAAGAATTTCTCCATCTAGGATTGATTTATTTTCCACCTATCAGAGAAAAAAAGAGAGGTAAGAATAAAAATGTTAGGTCTCAAAAATGCAGGTTGTAAATCCTAAGAGGATTCTAGGCACTATGGTTAGACTTACAATGTTTTTGAACTAATGAACATAGTTAACCTATGTGGTTGATGACTCCCTGCACTTCAGGGTCTGCTAAACCTAGGGGGGTGAACTTTGATAGTTGAAGAAGATTTAAGGGTTATATGAATTAATTAGATTTAAGGATCTATCCATAATGGCATGAAATGTGGAATAGATGAAGGCTTGTTAACTACTCCTACTCCTAGTACTGAAAGTTGAAATACGAATGTATGAATAAGATTTTCTAAATTTTGTAATGAAATGGTATGACCGGTACCTACTTCTATTGGGCTAATGGAGTTAAGAGGTGAATGATGTGTGACTTACTTATTGGACATAGTTCAAACTGTTTGAAAATTATGACTACTTGTATGTTGTACAAACGTGCAAGAATGTAATTATCAGACTCTTCTGATCAATCCAAGTGATTCTTATCAAGTTACTATGATTAATTGATAGTAAATTTTAATCCTTTAGAGGAACCAGTTAATTAAATCACACAAAATTAGAAAATGTGATATGACAAATCAAAATGGATTTCTTATTTGAATAACAAGATAAAACCGAATTGGATATAGTATGATAGTTTTAGTGATTATATGACTCTTCTTATTGATCCAAATAACACTTCAAAATTAATGTGATCTTATTAAAATGATGTTTAATTCTTTGAAAGAAACCAATCAAGAAACCACACAAGAATAGAAAATTTGTTTCTATGAATTGAGTTGTGACACATCAACTTAAATAGTATGGAAGCAGTAAATTGGAGATAGCCAAATAATCATATAATAACAAAAAATAATCGACTCCAATGTTGGGACACTAATTAATAATGTTTCTTCATTTTAAAATTACTTCAAAATGATGGACATTATATACGAAAGTCTTCTTTTCTATGAAATAGTTACTTCTAATGCTACTATTGTAATGGTAATCCTAATCTATGTCTTTCATCAGGCCTTGGTTTTCCATTTTATATATGGGAAGCTACAAGCTTCAGGCCTTTTACAAAAAGTCATGTTGCTTGATAACTAAAATTTTAAAAACTTCATTAAATATAAAAGTGAAATCTTAGAAGCTCGCAGGTGGATGCACCATGATATGTTAATCTTCAAAAGGTATCCGTGATCACTAAAGATCTGTTCAAGGTCCATTCTTCATGATAGTGCACCAGATCCTGCGAGACTTCGTTACCTTGTATTCCTCATTTGGCCCATGCAACAAACAAATTGATCTTTGATAAATGTGCAATATCTCATTTTTGTATAAGTGTCTATATTATTGATGATGTCTTTCATTGCATACTCGAGATCAAAGATTCGTCCCAATGTACATGTGTTTTTTCCAACAGCTTCTCTTCATCATTGACTTCATCAAGAGCCATCAATAGATACTGAGAGATTTTGTATTTCCACACATCCTGATCCTTCAATTCTTCTTCATCAAAGAAGTTTGGAAGAACCATACTCAATGGCTAGTTGAAATCACTCAGTTCCTATGTTAGTACCTTCTAGAAATGATCATGCATTTTTACCAACTCTTGGTACTCCTGAAACATATGTTCACCACCATCCCCTTTGGCTTTTATTTATCCCTCTATTTCCTTCATTTTTCTACTTAATCTATTGTGCTCTTGGAAGGCTGTGAATGTCTTGATGTGGATAATTGAGACCTTGTCAGCGACCTCAAACATCTTATTGAATCTTTTGCAGACCAAATATGATGACATCTCAAATTTAGTAGTCTTTAATTCATTTTTTAATTCCTCTCGTTTCTTCTAGATTATTTTATATTTATGCTTCCAATATGTAGTTTCAGATATTTCTTCAAGCACTTTCCTTTTACATTCCACTAGTGGTGAGTAAAGACCAAAAGAGGAAGGCAATTTATCTCTATAATTGATTAAATCTTGTTTCAATCTTTCATCTTCAACAACCAACCCCTTATTATCTTTGATTAGTTTATCAACCTAATCCTTGGTGAACCTAGCAACATTTACATTTAGTTTGGCTATTTTGACAGGGTTTGTATCCCCTACTCTTTGCACTAAAAGATGACCAAAGACTAGATCAGGGTTATCAATAAGGGATAAAGGGCCCAAATCTGTAAGGTAGTATTTTCAGGATTATACCCTGATCCAGTGTAAATCTTGTCACTGGCATTATTTGTTAACTGCAAAGTTTTATTTTCTCTCTTCATGAAACTACCAAAGACTATGGATGAACTAATATCCCACCTCAAAAGAAGCATGACCCCAACTTCTTGTAGCAACTCTTGTCCTCTTTCAGGGGTGATATTGTCCAATTCCTTATCAACCTCATCTTGAAGTTCTTTTAAGGTATTTGTTTCTTGCTCAAGGCTAATCTCTTTTATCTTCTCTCTTAGCATTCTTCCCTTATATTAATAAATGAAGGTATTAAATTCAAAAGTTTGAAAAAATGCATTATCTGCAATGAAATCCTAGATTGTATGGTGTCTTAAATCATCAGATGGTTTTTTAGAAGCCTCAAAGGTGATCACACTCCTTTCTGGTGGTATTTCACACTAGGGAATGGTAGGATCAGTAATTTGTGTGACCTCATCCTCTTCTTTAGTATCATCTTCAAGTGTGATAGGAGTGTCCACTGAGAAGCTGACTTCTAGAGTGGGCTATGGTGATGAGTAACTCAAGGGTCTTATATTTTAAGCTTGTCTCCTTGAACAAGCACCTCTCCTTTTCTCAAGCTACGAGTGGTACATGCTTGGTTAAATCTTCTTCATGCAAAAGGAATTGCTCAACTATGTCCATAGGATCCAATATTTCATGAAAGGAATTTGTGTATGATGGGTCATGGCCTTTCCTCTATGCTTCTACCATTATCATGCTATTATACACAACCTTTCTCACTGCTGCTTGAGTCTCATCATAGTTTCTAATAAAATCATCTATAAAAAACATGTGTTCATACCTTTTCAATTTTTGTGACATCTTGGCATTATGAAATAAAATGTTCAGGGTTGAAAATATCTCTCTTATTTCCTAATGGCATGCCATAATGATCTATTTTTCTACCAATCAAATCATATCCTTTCTTAGAAATTATAGTAAAATCACCAAAAATAAAAGTAGAAGGCATGAGAGACTATTTTCCATAGCTCTTGAGATGCATATAATCTAAATAGTCCAATTTCCTCATGATTTCCAAGTATGTAACCTTGTTAGGAACTATTCTAGGTAGAAGGAATGGAGCTACCTCAAATCCATACACTCTTATTATAGTGCAATCTTCATATACATACCAGTCCCCCTAGTTGTAATTTATCTCCCTTTCAAGGTTTTTCTCCTTGGGTTTGAGGAATCTCTATATCTCTGGAGACAAGTTGTAATCACAATTATGGCCAAGCAATTTGTATAAGGTCTTCACAAAATACTCTTTAAAATATAGGTAGTGGGACCTCCCACATCTGCTATCCCATATAGAGGTCCACATTTGGACCAGTCTCATGTTTTCATTGTTATCCAAGTATTTAAATCCTTAACTCCTCTCCCCAAATGCCAATTGATTGTCCCTCATACAATATAATATGCATAAACAAGGATATTGTATAAAATTGATAGCATAACTATTGCTTTTGATAGAAGCAAGTGAGGTATTAAGTACCTCAGCTAAGTATTGTGCATAATCATATGACCTAGCATCTTGGCTCTGAACATCTGTTGCTAAAACCATGGGAGCTATGACCATCTCAGCAGGAGAATCTACTCCTAAGACATGGCGAGCTAAGTAATAGGTATATTGATAGTACTCCTCAAATAGATCCACAAAAAATGGGGGTTTCTCATTACTAGAAAATATTTTAAGTTTTTTCCCACATCCGTAGGTCTGTACAAAGGTAATTTCCATCTCTTGTAACTTGTGTCCATGGTTTGATACTCTTCCATAAGATCCCTTATCCTCAGTTATGTTTTCTTGGATGTATCTAGTTAGAATACCATATAAATATAATCTCTTCTTATGAGGATAAACTGTGATCCCTCATGAGAATGAATTGACCTTATCTTAGGGTTATAGTTTTTAGCTAAAACCTTAATTAACTCCACATTGACAAATACATTGGTCACCAGAAGTTTTGTTAAGTTCATGTTCCATGGGTTTGATACGAGTTTGTGCTTGTGTTTCTTCCTATAATGGTATGTAAATAGGTCATACCCTCGCTATGGAGTCCACACATCTCCCAAATTTTTATGTATATCTTCCAATTTCTTGACTGAGGGGTTCAATTGGGTTGTCCTCCTACACTTTGACCCAAAACCAAGATATTGTCCAATAAAATCTTGATTTAGTGGCCTAGTATTCATTTTCTATCTTTTCACTTTTGGTTTCTCTAGCATTCTTTCTATATTTAAAACCCTATCTTTACTGTAATTCAAGCAAGATTGGACAAAATATCTTTAGCCGAGTCTTGAATACTTACTTGAATCAATGCCATCATTTCTGAACTTTTTGCTATAGCTCAACCTCATATCATCAATTTTCAGCTACAATTCATTTAGATTTTGAGATCTTAGGAGCCAGATGTATCAAGATTTGGCACACTTTCATCAAATCTAGTTTATAAATGACACTCATGCCACCTTTCTAATCAATAGTAGCATTAATATTAGTTATCTCTTCAAAAGCCTCATTAGTCATGTCAACTGGGTGAGAAATTATTTCGCTACATCGAAGAGACTTTGATTATACTCACCGATATCCTCTTCTCCATCCGACATGTCTGATTCCTTTTCAGAGTTTAGAAGAGACATTGAGTGTTTCACTTCAACATCGTAATGTCTTTTTGGAAATTTTAGCTTGGGCTTCTGATGGGATCTATTTGTGTCCCATTTTTTGCCATATTTATGTCTTTTTATGCACCTTCATACTCATCCCCACATTCCATTTCCGTTCAATATCTTACCATTTTTCCATTTTAACCTGATTATGACTTAATATATATAAGTGGTATTCAATATAGTTTTTGGATAAAACTATGGAAAATAATCATTGGTTGTCTTTATTAATATGCATTGTTATTTTAATCCTTGGAATATATATCTTGCAGAATGCTTCCTATCATCTTCGGTGCAGGAAATTTCTTGTTACTTATTATTGCCATGTAGAATCTTGCCACATCAGCTAAGTGCCACAACCACATCTACTAAGGCATCCTTAAGAGGAATCAAATCTATTTTATATGGCTGCACACTTCAGTATTTCATTGGATATTTTAACATTAATCTTCACCTCAATATTTGGCACTATTAGAGGATGATCCCATGATTATTTAAACCATTCTAATAAAAGTTTTCCATCACCCGTCTCAGAACTGCCACATTAAAAGAGGGTTTTGTTTTGAAGAATAATCTACAATAAATATGTTTTTGTTATTAGGAAACCAAAATTCAGTCATTTCTTATTTCATAGCTGTAGTTGTAACAAAGTTATTTTCTAATATGTGGCTTGAAAACAAGGCTTTATGTGAGCCATTCTATTGCATAGTTTGTTGTTTGTGAGCCACAACACACATTCTATTTTTATACACATCTGTTACAAGACTGCATTGTATATAAGTAGTACACAGATTTTAGGGTGGGAAGATTTATGTACAAGCTTTTGTATCGACAATATTATTTTTTAATAAATAAAATTAGTGTTGCATGACCAATCCCATGTAGAGAAGCTTCTTGTATTTCACCACCCGACGGAGTAAGGAGGGTGCCCACTTCTTGGGACGTCTGGTGATTTTTAGCTTTCGTAGTTATAGTAATGTGTGTTTATTTCTGTTATTTATTTGACGTTGTTTCTGTGTTATTTGCAAGTGTGGTTTGCAGTTCATTTAAAATCTCTAATTCTTATAAGTTGTTGTTGTTCCTGTCACTAGGAAGTGATAGTTCCTGTCATCGAAATCAATTTTCATTTTGATTTTTTGTAGGTTTATTTTTGTATTTTCATTCATAACCACTCATCTCATGACTTTCACCCCGTTGTGACATATAGTACTGATACCTCTCACAAGTCTATGCCCCTGGATTAACACGTATAGACCAAACTGAAATTCATTATAAAGTATTAAATCCTTCTTATGATTTACTCCAGTGTTGGCCTATTAGCTTCCACTACTCTTCTTTCTTTCCATTTTCATTATCATAGTTTCGATGAGACCCGTGACCATCTCCCTTCAATATGCCTATGTCTCTTCGACATACTAATATTCTTCTGTCTATCGACGATTTAGAGAGACCTTTATTTATGTCTTCCCAATATGATATTCTCTCTCTGATATCTCTTTATTTTTCCATTTTTCATTTCAAAGTTTCGAAGAGACTTTTCATCACCTCTCTTCAATGTCCTATAGTATCCTCAAAATTATTTCCTTATTGCCACATTCTTGTTGTTGGGGAATCAAAGAGACTTTGGTCCATGTCCTCTTGACACAAGCTTGTCTCCTCGACATTTCATTCTCAATTGTTTTCATGGTGTCGAAGGGACTTCTTCATTTCTTAGCCTGATAAGTTGGTGTCTCTTCAAAATTGTGTCATGTCTATGCTTACCTTGCTTTTGACACTTGTTCATCATTTATTGCATAATAATCATTTATGTCTAAGAGATGTTTTTCTATTTCTTGAATGCCAAAATGATTTAACATCCTTAAGATATGAATGCTTTTCTGTACTGTAATTTATCAGAGAATTCACTTTGAAATACCCTAGTCTCTTTGAAATATTGCTTTTCAGGCTATCGGAGAGACATTTGAATATGCCACTTCGAAGCATGGTGGTCCCGCTGATATTTTGTGTTGGCTTCATTTTTAATTTTTCTGGGAGACTGCAATGTAAGTCTCCTCGAAATGACATTGCTTTGGTGAAATGAGTTCCCAGTAGTGGAATTAATGCAACAACTATGGGGAGGGTGATTTTGAATGATAATATTTTTTATTAGAATGGGTTAAAGGGACTATAATTATAATATTTAAGTTATTTATATATAAATGATGATTTTGAGGATGGATACATATAGTGCAAAATAGAGTGGTCGTATTGATGTGGCAAAAATTGATGAAATTTTGAGGTTGATTTTTGGTTCCAATAGTGGCTCTGATTAGGGATGAATGGTCATGAGGTCATTGCAAGTATTCAAAACTACTCTGGGATGCAAACCATGGGTGGGGTAGTAAAAGAAAAAGAAAAAGGGGATCTTAAAACTAATGTGCATGGAATAATATTTCTTTTAAGAAAAGAAATGCTTCAAGAATTGTCCATGCACTAGAAATTATTGACTTTCTCCTATCATGTTTTGCACAAAGTATGAGTTCTCCCCATACTTTTCAGTGATGATAAACGGTCCAAGCCATAAGTCTTCAAATTTCCCATGATTTCCTTTCTCCTAGCCCCTAGCATTCCACATGAGAACCATATCCCCTATTTGAAACTTTCTTTCTTTTGCTCTCTTATCAAATAGGTATTTCATTTGTGACTGTGATTTTTTATTGTGCTCTTATACTAAATGCCCGACTTCATCCAATTCTACCAACTGATCCATTCTATGGTCCATAGGTTCAAAAATGTCTAAGTCTTTTTGTAATATACTGATAAGAGGTTCTTTAAAGGAATTCTAGCTTGGGTCCCATATAATAACTCAAAAGGAGACTTCCTCATAGCCTCCTTTGTTGTGATCTTGTCTGCCCAAATTGCTAATCTTAGTTTAGAGTCCCATACCCTTTTATTAGTGCATAACATTCTCTTGATTATCTTCATAATTCTTTTATTGGTGGACATGGCTTGCCCATTTGCTTGGGGATGATATGGTGAAGTATATGTGATTGTTATACCATATGAGTCACAAAATATTTTAAATTCCTCTGATCTAAACACATGCCATTTTCTGTTATCAATCTGATAGGAACTCCAAACCTGGTGATGATGTTTTCCAATAGGAAATTTATTACAACTTTGCTAGTGGCCTGATTTGTTGGTATAGATTCTATCTAATTTGTAAGGTAATCAGTGGCTACTAAGATTCATTTATGTCCACCACTAGATTTTTCTATTATCTCAATTATGAAATTAATTCCTCATTGATGGAACGAAGCTTCCATGTGCATGGGTCTTAATGGCAATGCTCCTTGATATTGCACTTTACCAAAGAATCTCTGGCATGCTTCACACTTTCTTACATAACTATATGCATCATGAAAAAAACCATGGCCAATTATAACTAGCTCTTAGTATCTTGTGTGTTGTATTCTTCACTCAAAAATGTGATCCACATTCACTATCATGCATTTCCTTCATGATATGTTTTTCTTGTGTTTCATCAAGGCATAAAAACAATACACCATCTTTGTTCTTCCAATACAAATATCCATTCATGAAGACATATCTTGATGCATGAAGCTTTAATGTTCCCCTCTAGTTGTAATTCAACCCTTATATACATTTAAGGTGTTTAAGGTAGTATGCAATGTCTGTGTACCTTTTTGTGTTTTCTATTCTTGATACCTAAGTTTCTTCCCCTTCTGTAGTGCAAATATATGCAACTTCTATGTTTGATTCAACCATCAACTTTTATAGTCCACGCCCTCTCACCAATTTAGTAATTTGGATGTTGATATTGAACTCTTGGATACGGTTGATCCAATGACATCTCCTTCCAGTTACCTTTGTTTGTGAAAAAACATCTTTTATTGCAATATTTGGTACATAAGAAATGAATTTTTCCCCCACTAAATATGGAATGAATTCCTTGACTTCCTTTACTAAAATGTAAGCCTAATTCTCAGTGATAAATTTTAACTCAGCTCCTTGTAATGACTTACTGAAGAATGAAATGGGCTATTCATATCCATCACCATTCTTTTGTTGCATCACACATACTGTGGTGTGGAATGATGCAAAGGAGAATATCTGGAAGGGTTTCTCAAACTTAGGGGATTCTAGCATGAGTGCCTCTTTGATAACTCTTTTAATTGAAATAAAATTATCAATAGTTTCCTTTGTCCAATCAATTTTTCACCCTTTTTAGGCATCTTCGAGATTGGTTTCACAATCTCCACAAAGTTTGAGATAAATCTCCGAACAAAGTTGATCTATCCAAAGAAGGACTGAATAGCTTTCACAGTTTTAGGGATGGGGATTTTGTCAATATCTTCAACCCTTTTTGGATCAATTCATACTCCATCCTATGAGACAATGTGCCTTAATAATTTTCCCTTCATGATAGAAAAATGACACTTTTTGGGGTTTAGGGAGATGCCATATTCTAATGCTTTGATGAAGATATTCTACAAATGTGCACAATGATCTTTGGCCTTCTTAGAATATTCTGTCAGATGATTCTAATATATCACAATTATAGCATTGATCAAATCCACAAAGGCCACATCCATGGCCCTTTGGAACGTTGCTCCAACATTGGTAAGACCAAAAGGCTTTCTTACATAGACATATGTTCCCCAAGGCATGGTGAAAGCAGTTTTATACTATTTTGACTCCTTGAATTTTACCTGATTATATCTTGAGAAACTATCCATCATGGATAGATGCCCACATCTAGTCAATTTCTACAACATTGCCTCCATGTTTGGTAGAGGGTAGTTGTCTTTGAGTGATTCCATATTTAGATTTCTAAATCTACACATTGTCTTATATCTCCATTCTTCTTTCTCACATGTACCAAGCTAGATACCCAAGAGGAATGCCTAATTGGTTTAGTGATGCCTCCATCTCTTAACTTAATAAACTCTTCCTACATTTTTGGTACCAAAGTAGGGTTTATGGGTCCCTGCTTTTGCCTGAAAGGTTTAGTATAAGGTTTTAATGGAATCTCACATTGAAAGAGATCTTCTCTATATGCTTTGAGGTCATCATATGACCAGGAAAACACATGTTTATATTTTTGAGTAGGATTATAATCATCTCTCTTACTTTGGGATTGATCCTCTTGCCAATGTATACTTTCTTGGGGGCAAGTTCTATTTCAAGGTTAATTTATTTAACATCCTCTTATTTAACAGGTGTAGGCTTTAGATTGAACTTTCCATGTCTATCAAATAATCTTTCTAATGCCACCATCCCTTTTGGAATCTTGTTGGTTTTGAGCTATACCACTTCCTGTGCAAAGACTGTTTCTTTGCCATCTAAATTTTCTACAAATGCATTGAAGTCTATCTCTTAAGATTCATACTGATCAATAAAGTGGAGGAATTTAATCAAATCTTCATCATCATTGAATACCTGTCAATTGTAGATATTATCTAAGATAGAAGGTCTCGTTTTGAATTCAACTTCAACAATTTCGGTTAATGTAATGTCATCATGTTTGAGAGCCATGTTAGCCAAGAAATCTTCCATTATTTTCTTAGACCTTTTAATCCAGTCTATTGAGAATGCATCAAATAATTCAATGGAGTCCCAAACTGCATTCTTGTATTGTTTTAGCCTCTTATTTTTTGACAAATATTAGTCTCTAACTTGAGAGACATTCAGATTAGAATCTCTATATACTACCAGCATCTTAATCCCATGTCTTGTAGCAATGTTCAAACCTAGCAACAGTGCTTCATATTTAGTTATATTGCTAGTACATTCAAATGTCAACAAGAATGAATACTTGAATGTCTTTCCAAAGGGTAAAATAAACACTATCCTAACTCCATTTCCATTTCTATTGCATGCCCCATGAAAATTAGGTTTTTTGTCCTAGTTTAACCATGAAGCTAGGGTTTATCATCATTTTCACCAACTTTTCCAAACTGAAGCTAGGTTTTTTGTGTTTTTGGCATATTTCTTACATCCTAAAACCTTTATGGACCCTTGGACCAAATTTTCTCCTTTGTTGAGAAATCAACTCGAAATTCTAAAACTTTCGCTTGATTTCTCGACGGGGCAGGGAATCAACTTAATCCTTCTGCTAGGGCATCTAAAACATCGATTTTTTTATTTTTTTATTTACACAACAATTTTTAATCTGAAGAGCATCAATCTTTGAATCGAAGGAGCAAGTACCTCACTTTAAAGAGGGGAAAAATGTGGACACTAAAAAAATGTCCCGAATGATATCATACACTCGAATCAGGTATACTAACATCATTTCCTCTTAAAACCCATCGTCTTTTCACTTAATTGATTAAATTAGCCCACCTATTTAATTAATTATGTCATTTGTATCTATTAACCTAATTCATCAAATCGAGTTAATTCACCCCCTTTCACGCTAAAATTTCATCTCATTAAATTAAATAAATCAAGTTATTTAATTTAATTCCCTAAGTCTTCTTATTTAATTAAATAGCCCTAAGTTATTTAATTAAATATCATTTCACCTTTTCCCTATTCATTAAATCATTTAATTTAATGAGTACCACTTTATTATTCCAATTCCTCTAATTGCATGATTAAACCTTGTTTAATTAGCAATTATCTAATTAATCCAATTCCTCCCACTTGCAAGGGAATATTCCCCCCCTTTTGCACAATTATAATTTTTTTTAATTAGAAAAATATCTATTTCCTCACCCATGAAAATTCCAAAGAAAATTCTCTCCTCTAATCATTTAGAAAAGGGAATATTCTCACTTAGCTTCAAATGCAAGTTATCTTGTAACCTCTTGTGCAAGTTAACTTTTTACCTCTTGTATAGGTCAAAAGTGTGCTTGTTTGGAAGGAATGAGAACCCTTTATTAAATATAATCTTTCATTCTCACCCGTTGATGAGAATCCATGATCCATGCCTCCTATTTCCTCTATCCTTGACCTTTGATTAGATTTTTCAATCTTAACCCTCCATTTCTCATTTGCTTTCCTATAAATCACTATTTAGAGACAAATGGATCCATCTTTCAATTATAAACTTATGTTGTTGAAATCACTCACACTCACACTCATACTTTACTCACATTTAACATATTTTAGTTTATTTTTAGTTGCGTAATAGCTTTAAGTTTCCATTAATGGATTCCATACATCCATCTTAGCTTGTTTATAAATTAGGGTTTGAATATTTTAATTTAGCAATTGCATATTTAGATCAATTTTAGCAAAAAATCATGTTAATTTAGCTTGCATCATGTTCAATTCAACATAAAACATGTTTTCATCCATTTATCACACCAGTTTTATTGATTCTCTTCAATAGAATCGATTGAAACAAGCTCACTGATCATGAGATTGGGAAAGGGTTGTTGTTCCACATCAACACGACAACAATTCCAAAATGAGATAAGTTTCAAATGGGGTAAAATAGACATTTTAATGTTTTTTATATTTAGTTTATTTTTCATTTGAATGATCTTGTTTAAGATTGAGTATTAGTGGCATGAATATGCTTTGATTCTTCATGGATCAAGTGTAATCGACCCATACTAGTATCGTTGGTCACAATATTTGACTGAACAATCCACTCAACATTGTAAAGACTACATTAAAATGTCAACCCAAGGTTTGTAAACTTGTGATGGTGCTGCACTATATGTGCCTTCAGAGACTCAAGTCTACCCGAGTTATCCTAATCAAGATGTTCTACTTGTTGAAAACTCACAGAATTGCAAAATAGTTTAAGAAACACACTAGCGCTAATGGCTATGGGTGCCTATAGCTTAACCTGTAACTAAACTACTCCTAATAAAGTATTATTGTATCAACTCAAAACTGATCAAAACCAACAACTAAACTTATTCTAACCTCCAGAGTGCTACTGGTTAACCAAATACATGCATGCTCATGACCATTCATAACTAATAATCAAAGTATGAGAATATAATTTAACTTGGAAGTAATTCATGAAGTAATGATAAACAAAAATCAACTACTAAATAGAAATAAATACCTATAATGAAGTGAAGAACAATTACCTTGAGTGGTCTACGCAAGTGGCTATTCTCACTTAATTAGAATCAAATCTAACTATCATATTCTATGTATCCATGTGAAATTTAATTTATTCATTACATATCACAAAATATTCTTCACAAATTATATTCAATGAAAATCATTCTGAATAACCATCATGTCTGTAGATAATTGATACTGAAAAATAACTAATAATGAAATACTAAAATCAACTAACTGATCTAAGAACTCAACCACCAACTATATACAAGCATGGGGGAGTCTTATTCTAAGCAACTAATTGCAAACATTAACTTCCAATCCTAAATATCAAAGCATATAGTTAAAATTGAATTGTTCATACTATAACTGAAAAGAAAGAAGAATCCTAATAGAACTAAAACTCTGTTAAATAGATTTACATGTAAAACACACAAACAGTTATGCAAAATCCTATTAAAAAAGAGTTCTTTCCCAATGCTTTATTAACTTGTTATAATTATGCACGTTCAATCTTCATCAAGTTTCTTCAAATAATAGTTATTACATTTAGCTTAATCTGGAACTTCCCTTGTTTTGCTATCCTAACCTTCCTTTTGCTATGGGTTACAACTTCTAGTTGCTACGTGCTATAATTCCTCCTTGGATACAAAAATATTAATACACAAAACATGTGCACAAAGCTAACTACCATAATTAAAACACAAAATTCCATCCAAATTTCACATATTTACATATAAACCATGCAATACTATTATGATAACCATATTTCCATTACTATGATTTAGGTCCAAGGCTATATAATAAGTACAAAAACATAGCATAATATAGAAGTATTGTCTAAAGAGTATATCTAAAAAGTGTTTGAAAATGCATAAAATTAATAGAAAATAGGCTAATAACTAAACCCATCAGATACCAAAAAATTAAACTTTGGTAAATGATATATACAAAACAAATCATCATTCTCACTAGTTAAATACAACTAATTTTCTAAAAGATAGACATAAATTATTCAAGGGTCTAAATAATAGATTGGGCCCACTTGAAAAGATAACTTTGACTCCCTACCATATAAAAGTGGAATTGTGATAATTTTTCAAAGGCTCTCTTTATGACAAAAGATAGAAAATATGTTTGCATTTAAATGGGGTTTATTGGCCTTTCAAAGATCATTGAGTACCACTTCATCATGCAATAAATCCTTATTCTCAACAATTTATTTTTGTTACTTAATGGACAATGGGCTCTAAGGATAATTTTCTTAATGATATCAAGTTTCCACAATCCATATCAAATTGTTGCAATGGTTTCTGGTTTAGATTGTGTGAGATTTTTTTTTGCACCGACGTTTCGGATCACACTCCGTGATAATTTTCTTTTAAAATAAATGTTTCTTTTCATATCCATATCTATCTTCCTCTTTATCTCTATCTACTTATCCCTCTCTCTCTATTGCTCTTACCTTCTCTATATCTCCATATTTCTATCCATACCTCTCCCTCTTTCTCCCTCTCTCTTTATTACAAACATAACATGAGCCTATTTTTAATGGAGCCTAATTATCTTCTAGATTCAATTTTTTTATTTTGGTCATGTTTAGATCCATGAAAGTGGCTGTATAGTTTATTTGAAGTTATCACTTATCCATTTCTACCTTTATTGGAACATACTACAGTGCCCCTTAGAATCCACATTCCTTAGGAAATGTGTATATAAAATATGTGAAAGATCTGATCCATCTCCATTTTCATATCCATATCTATCTCTATCTTCCTCTCTATGTCTCTCCCCCATATCTAACTCCTTACCTCTCCCTGCATATATTTTTCTTCCCCCTCTATCTTTCCCACTATATCTATCACTTTATCTCTCCTTCTTGAACTATCCCTATGTCTCCCTCCCTCCCTCACTCACCATTGCCCCATCTTTATATATCTCCCTAATTTAACTTTATCCTCTTTCAATCCATCTCTTATTTATATCTTTCTCTCCTTCTCTATCTCTCTCATTACACACACTCCATATTTCTCCATCCCTATCTCCATCTCTATATCTCTCTCTCACACACACATAAAATCCTTGTTTCTCCCTCCAAATATCTATCTTTCTCTCTCTCTCCTGGTCTCTATTAATTGTCTTTATCTCTCTATCTCTACCCCTCTCCATTTATCTTCCCATATCTCTCTATCTCTTTATCTTCCCATATGTCCATATCATCCTCTTTCTCTCTCCCTTTATCACCTTTATTTCTCGATCCATATCTCCATCTCTATTTGTTTATAGCTACTTCTCTATGTTTATCTACCTCTCAATCTTTGTCTTCCTCTCCCAATCTCTCTATATCTCCTTATATCTCTATCTCTCTATCACTATATATCTCACCATCTATATCTCTCTCCATCTCCCCCTCTCCCGCTTTCTCTATATCTTTATCTCCCTCTCCCTCTTTCTTTATAAATGTCTATCCCTTCAACTTTATCTCCCTCTTCTTCTCTATATATACATTTCTATCTCTTAATCACTATCTCCCTATATCTCTCTATCTACTTGTCTCCCTCTTTCTCTCTTGATATACCTTCATCTTTACCTCTATCTGCCTCTCCCCCCTTTATCTCTAGACATGTGTCCATCTCTCTCCATCTCTCTCCATCTCCATCTTCCTAGACCTCTATATATATATCTATTTTCCTCTTAGCCTCTATCTATCCATATTTATTCTTTCATCTCTCATTCTATCTCCATCTCATTATTTATCTATTCTCTACCCCAAAAGCTCTCCCTCTCTCTATATCACTTTCTATGTCTATCTTTATTTGTATATATCTTCCTCTCTCATTCTTTCCCTCTCTCTATATTTATCTCTTTCATCTTTGTCTATCCCTCTCTCCTCTCTCTCTTTATATCTCTCTCCCCTCTATATCCCTCTCCTTCTCCTTTTACATCTCTATTTTTATCTCTATCTCTATCCCCATCTACTTCATATCTATCACCCTCTCCTTCTCCATATCAATATTTGTCTCTATCTCTATCTCCTTGCCCCTCTCTCTAGATCTTCCACCCTCTATCTATCTCTCCTTCTATCCCTCTCTCACTCTCTCCCTTTCTCCCTATTGCAAACATAACATGAGCCTATTGGTAATGGATTTTGATTATCTTCATGATTCAAAGGTTTTTTCAGTTGTGTTTAGATCCTTGTAAGTGGATGCATAGTTGATTTGAAGTTACCACTTCTCCATTGAGACCTTTGTTGCATAAACAACATCATTTTATAAATTTCCTACCAATTCACCTCATACTACACAAATGTAAGCAAAAATAGACCAAAATTTCCCTTAATTGACCTTCCACACCTCTTTGATGTACCCATTGCACAACAAGGTGTGATTACTAGTTTATTTCCATTTACCACATATTATTATTTATTAATTAATAATATCCATTTAATCCATTTATCACATCATTATTAATTTACCATTCATTAATAATCTCTATTTAATTAAATGAGAACTAATTATCCATATTCAAATAAATTCCATTTGTGTTGCAGAGATTTAGCATCCACATCCAGAGGCAAAGCAACATAATTTATATTTGAGGTTTGTAGTGAGATCAGTAAAGTAGAAGTTCAAGTTGATTTTTTATTTATGTTTTCAAGTCTTTAGATTTCTAATTTTCCTATTTAATTGTATACATATTTTATCAAAAACAACCTTGTTGCACCATGGTGAGGTGGTTGTGCTCATGTATGGTTGAATGCAAGTGATCATGCCAACAACATAAGGTTGCATGTGAGATGAATGATAAAATTGGATAGGATGAGCTCAAATTTATAGAAATTATGAAAATTAAATGGATGGAGAGGATTAAAAGATGAAATCAATGGCTCATATTAATTGAGATCCATGGGGGATGAGAAAAGGACAAGTGTTCTCATTTGGCTGGAGGAGATGGAGGGAGAAAGATTAAGGGGAGAATTAATGGTAGAGATTATCCTTGGAGGAAGTCGATTGACAAGATGGAAGGGATATTTTGGATTACGCAAGAGGGATAGAAAATCCATTTGGAAAGGAGTTGACTAGGATTAGGTTGTTCAAGTGGGTGATTAATGGATTAAGTGGATTAGCCCACTTAATAAAAGATGGGGAAAATATGAATTAAATAAATAATTTTTTATTTTTTTTGGGAAATGGATGGGAGACTTAGGTAAATATATAAATAATTAGATTTTAGACTATAAGAGGAAGGTGATTTAATAATTTAGGCTAAGAAAAAAATGCAAGTGAATGGTGATGAATAGTAATTTATTAATTAGTTTATTATTTAATTAATAAGGATATGGGAATGTGATAATTAATTGAATAATTAATGTTGTATTCAATCAATTATACAAAAATAGTAGGTAATGATGATGTGGAAATTTTAGGTGTCTACATTTTCCCCTGTTTGAAGTGATTTTTTAAAGTAGCATCATTTGAAAGAAGATTAGAACATCGAGTGCTTGGAAGAAGGTGGTTAGATTAGGGAATATGTTTGTCCTTCAAAGGAGTGACTAAGAGGAAAGGTGATGAGAGTGAGGATGAGAATAAGGATGCCTCGCTAAGAAGAGGATGTAATATGATGGATAGAAAGGGGGAAGGGATGGGTAACAAGAAGATGAAGAGATAATGAAAGAAATAAAAGGGATAAACAAGATATGCCATTATCCCATCAGAATGAGTTCTCTTTATTTGATATAGAATTAGACATTATGCACCAAGGTATAATGAACCAAGGTGACAATGTGTCTCATGCATAGAAAAAGATGTGTGATGAGAAACCATATTTCTTATGACACCATGATATGAAAGATCATGATATCACTATGGCATGCAGGTTACAAGGACCCATATAAATGCAAGACTAATGATATGCACATGAACAAGAAAGAAAACATGCTCAAAATGATTCAAAGACAAGCATGATGTTGTCTCGGTCTAGTTGAAAAGCTAGGATTGATTTATGGTTGATGGAATGTTGGTGATGTAGGAATGATATATCTAAAAAACAAAAGGAATTGGAAGGATATATCCCAATGATGATGATCGGATCTAGATCAAGGCTTGTAGAAAGACTAGGAACGAGACCAAGGATGTTATTGGATGATTTTGACTAGCTCACATGGATGAAGTGCATGGATTAGGATTCAATTGTGATTTTGGATTATGAGGAGCTTTTGGATTATCATGGAGTGATGGACTAATGGTATATATGGTATTAGATTACATGGGGGTAGCCTCTAGCTAGTGTAGTGTAGGAAAATGTACTCCTTTACGTTTTCACACTTTGTTTGGGTCCCCTCAATTAAATTGGACTTAATTATGCCTTAATAAGCCCTATTTCACATATACAAGACTAATAAATTATATTTTTTGAAGGGAAAACTTGACAATAATTAATGCCAACACATAATTAATTACTCTAAGCAATGTGTGTTTTACGAATAGGGACCTGGGACCCATTCGCCCATGGGCGAATGGGTCCTCCCTAGGCCTTTGAAACCAAATTTAAAGTATGTTTTTAGTGGTATTTTAATATCCCCAAATTCAAATTTTAATGTCGGCTTGTAATGTTTAATTTTTGAGAAATTAAGGATAGATACCTATAAATACAAGGTTATTTCATCAATTCAAATCCTAGAATTTTTATGAGACTTCACAAGAGAAAAGATTATGATCAAGGGCATTCAAGAGCATATTTATCAGTGATTTACTACAACAATCAAGATCTCAAACATCATGTCAAAATTATTTTTCAATCATGCATGTTTTTTGAGCTAACATTGTGATGTAGGTTTCAAAGATCCAATTCGACATTCAAGTCAAGATTCAAGTATCAAGATATAGATCCATTGAATCCATTTCATTAAAGATCAAGATCAATATTTCAGTCCTCCGAAGATTTATTCAAGGGTTTGGTGAGTTTCAACATAGCATTTTTCATTCATCAATCCTTTCATGTTTCATTATTTCAATTCAAGGTTTAATTACCTAAATAGGGTTTGATCAAGGAAAACCCCCATCCACCAAAAATAAATATTTTCTCCTTTTTGTGAATGTGCAAGTTTGTAGGTTAAGAAGGATTGAAGACCTCAAAGTTTCAAAGTGGAAAAGTTACAAAAAGTTATATTTATTGTCAATTCATAAAATCTCACCTATAAAATTCATTTCCAACTGTCTAACATTGAAACCAGATCAAACAAAAGCTACAGACTAACACTAGAGGATCCCTAAAGCTAAGTCAAACCTCTAAATAGAGACCCATTCGCCTATGGGTGAATGAATCCCAGGTAGCCTTTTGAAACTATATTTTGGTGACAGGTACACATCACTCTACCATTTCCAGACCTGCCAGAACTTTATGGTTTCTATCTGTATTATGCTTTAAATTGATGATTCAAATTTGAATGTGCATAATTGATTTGATTTAATTTTATTTTTTTTCTCTCAAAAGTGTTATTCAGGCTGATACCCCCATCCTTAATTGCAATGAAATTAGTAGATTTCCTCATGGAGTTGACTCACTTAAGGGTTGTAAGTCAATTATTTTTGTGGATCTCATTTCCTAGTAAAATAAAGGAAAATAGATCCATCCCCATAACACATAACTCACAAAAAAATCAACAACACACCCCTCCCTATTATCCTATGTTTCATTTTGGTGAACTCGAATTTTGAACATCATAATTTTTGATTTGGAACCTTAGATATGATTTGCATTATTTTGTATTAGTTTACATTTTTAGATCTCTCAAATTTGCATTTTAGGGTGTTAAATTATATGTTGGGATTATTGAAAATCTGAAAAATCTATAAAAATTGGCATAGTGTTAACCTCATTTTGCATAGTGCTTACATAATATTACATGATCAATCACTTAAATAAGAAAATTGAATCAAAACTATATCTCAAATTAGGTCTTTTTTCTTGTCATTTAGCATCATTTCACACTTCCATTTAACTCCGATTTACAGAAGTATGAAACTGTAATCACCTGTTTGCATCCAAAATCCAAAAACATAAATATCAACTCAAAATATTATAATGTAATTTTTAAAAACCATGACCAAATACCCATTCAGCCATGGGTGAATGAGTCCCTAATTAGGCCTATTTTTGAATTTCTAGGCACTAAAAACTCTCTGTCTGCATTTTGTGTTTCTATATTTAGGTTTTCTTTTTTAGTTTCCAAAATTTATGTTTTCTACAATCATCTTTTGCATTAGGTTTAATTGGTAAAATTGAGTGCATTTTTTCAAAATCAAAATTGGAATTACAAGACACCATTTTCAAGTTTTTCATAGTATAATCAAAACATTATATTGTTTAAAACCTAATTTTCTTTTATCTCACATTTCAATTCATTCTTGCATCATGGACATGTGCATGGGTAATATATATGGAAATACTTAATGTATTTGGTAGATGTATCAAGTTGTGTGTTTTGAAAGGATCCTAATGCATTAGAACCAAATCATGCTCAATCAACTCCTAATGAATGTTCGCGTGAGGTGGAAATCTTAGGTCAAGATGAAGATAACATGTAACAATTCATGCAAGAATCCTTACACAATATTGAGAATAATGCATCCTTTTACCCATCCATGTGACAACCAACTCCATGTATAATTCCATCACTTGATAGGTTCAATCTTTTACATCCTAAAATTGAAGCACAAAGCAAGCCTCAATAATCAATCATTAATGAACTTGTTAACAAGAGCAATAATGATACTCTTCTATTATATACCAACCGATTTACTAATATACCCATTAAATTTGAAGAGAATTATGGCCAAGACTTTCAGATCTTAAGAAAACAAGGGTGTGACATACTTGATGAGCATGAAGTCCATAAATTATTAGAACAAATCCCAATCAAAGATACCAAAGGACAAGGATATCAAGATCCTCCTCCCTCTGCCTCTTCCAAGGAAATAAGTGCCCTCCTTCATAATGATCAACCAATGCCTCACAAGGATGATAGGATCATCTTAGGTCCTCATCAAAATCCACCTCAACAAGTCACCCAATCAAGCAAGAAATCCAAGCCTTATGAAGTCAAAGAATTACCAGTTTTACACACTAAAATAGAAATTGAACAAAAAATGGAAGAACTTCATCATCTAGGATTTATTTACTTTCCACTTATCAAAGAAAACAAAAAAAGGTAAGAATACAAATGTTATGTCTCAAAAATACAAGTTGTAAGTCCTAAGAGGATGCCAAGCTGTATGGTCAGACTTACAACATTTTTGAACTAACAAACAAAGTTAACCTATGTGGTTGATGACTCCCTAAACTTTAGGCTCTCCTAAACCTAGGCAGGTGAACCTTGATAGCTGAAGCAAATTTAAGGGTTATATGACTTAATTGGATTTAAGGATCTATCCACAGTGGCATGAAATGTGGAATAGATGAAGGCTTGTTAACTACTCCTACTCCTAGTACTGAAAGTTGAAATACGAATGTATGAATAAGATTTTCTAATTTTTTTAATGAAATGGTATGATGAGTGCCTACTTCTATTGGGATGATGGAGTCAAGAAGTGAATGATGTGTGACTTACTTATTCTACATAGTTCAGACTATTTGGTAGTTATGACTACTTGTACCTTGTACAAACATGCAAGAATCTAATTAGAAAACTCTTCTTATTGATCCAAGTGATTCTTATCAAGTTAATATGATTAATTGATAGGGAATTTTAATACTTTAGAGGAACCAGTCGATTAAATTACATAGAATTAGAAAATATGATTAGAAAAATCAAAATGGATTTCTAATTTGAATAAGAAGATAAAATTGAATCAAAGACAGTATGATAGTTTTAGTGATTATATGACTATTCTTATCAATCCAAATAGAACTTCCAAATTAATGTGATATTATTAAAAGGATATTTAATTCTTTGAAAGAAACCAATCAATGGAACCACACAAAATAGAAAATGTGTTTCGATAAATTGAGTTGTGACACATCAACTTAAATAGTATGGAAACAATAAATTGGAGACAACCAAATAATCAGATAATAACAACAAACAATCGACACCAATGTTGGGACACTAATTAATTATCTTTCCCCATTTTTATATTACTTCAAAATGATGGACATTATATACGAAGTCTTTTTTTTTGTGAAATAGTTACTTCTAATGCTATTGCTGCAATGATAATCCTAATCTATGTCTTTCATTAGGCCTTGATTTCCCATTTTATACGTGGGAAGCTACAAGCTTCAGGCCTTTTACAAAAATTCATGTTGCTTGATAACTAAAATGTTAAAAACTTCATTAAATATAAAAGTGAAATATTAGAAGCTCGTAGGTGGATGCACCATGATCCGTTAATCTTCAAAAGGTACCCATGATCACTGAAGATCTGTTCAAGGTACATACTTTGTGATAGTGCACCAGATACTATGAGACTTTTTTACCCTGTATTCCTCATTTGGCCCATGCATTAAACAAATTGATCTTTGATAAATGTTCAATATATCTCATTTTTGCATAAGTGTCTGCGTTACTGATGATGTCTTTCATTACATACTCGAGATCAAATATTCATCCCTATTGTACATGTGTTTTGTCTAGCACATTCTCTTCATCATTGAATTCATCAAGAGCCATCAATAGATATTAAGAGATTTTGTCTTTCCACACATCCTAACATTTTAATTCTCCTTCATCGAAGAAGTTTGGAAGAGCCATACTCAACGACTGGTTAAAATCACTCAGTTCCTACATTAGTACCTTATGGGAGTGATCATACATTTTTACCAACTCTTGGTACTCCTGAAACATATGTTCACCACCATCCAGTTTGGCTTTTATTTATGCCTCTACTTCCTTCATTTTGTTGCTTAATCTATTGTGCTCTTGGAAGGATGTGAATGTCTTGATGTGGATAATTGAGACCTTGTCAATGACCTCAAACATCTTATTGAATCTTTTTCAGACCATATATGATGACATCTCAAATTTAGTAGTCTTTAATTCCTCCTATTTCTTATAGATTATTTCATATTTGTGCTTCCAATATGTAGTTTCAGATATTGCTTCAAGCACTTTCCTTTTACATTCCAATAGTGGTGAGTAAAGACAAAAAGAGGAAGGCAATTTATCTATATAATTGATTAATTTTTTTTTCAATCTTTCATCTTCAACAACCAACCCCTTATTATCTCTGATTAGTTTATCAATCTGAGCCTTGATGAACTTAGCAACATTTACATTTAGTTTGGCTATTTCGACAAGGTCTGTATCCCCTACTCTTTGCACTAAAAGATGACGAAAGACTAGATCAGGGTTATCAATAAGGGAAGGCCTCTTCCCTAGTGGATATAGGGCCCAAATATGCAAGGTAGTATTGTCAAGATTATACCCTGATCTAGTGTAAATCTTGTCACTGGCATTACTTGTTAACTGCAAATTTCTGTTTTCTCTCTTCATGAAACTGTCAAAGACTATGGATGAAATAATATCCCACCCCAGAAGAATCATGACTCAAAATTCTTGTAGCAAATATCATCCTCTTTCAAGGGTGATATTGTCCAATTCCTTATCAACCTCATCTTGAAGTTCTTTTAAGGCATTTGCTTCTTGCTCAGGGCTAATCTCTTTTATCTTCTCTCTTAGAATTCTTCCCTTGTATTCATAAATGAAGGTATTAAATTCAGGAGTTTGAAAAAATACATCATCTGGAATGAACTCTTGGCTTGCATGATGTATTACATCATCATATAGTTTGTTAGAGGCCTCAAAGGTGATCACACTCCTTTCTGATAGTATTTCGCACTAGGGAATGGTAGGATCAATAATTTGTGTGACCTCATCCTCTTCTTCAATATTATCTTCAACTTAGATAGGAGTGTCAGCTGAGAAGTTGACACCTAGAGTGGGCTGTGGTGATGAGTGACTCAAGGGTCTTATATTTTTAGCTTGTCTCCTTGAATAAGCACCTCTCCTTTTCTCAAGCTACGAGTGGTACATGCTTGGTTAACTCTTCTTCATGCAAAAACAATTGCTTAACTTTGTCCATAGGATCCGATATTTCATGAAAGGCATCTATGTTTGATTGGTCATGGCCTTTCCTCTATGCTTCTACCATTACTATGTTGTTGTACATAGCATTTCTCATTGTTTCCCAAGTCTAATTATGGTTTCTAATATCATCTACAAAAAACACATGTTCATACCTTTTTTGAATTTTTGTTACATCTTGGTATTATGAATAAAATTTTTAGGCTTGAAACCGTCTCTCTTATTTCCTAATGGTAGGCCATAATGATTTATTTTTTCCGCCAATAAAGTTATACCCTTTCTTAGAAATGATAGTGAAATCACTAGAACATAAAGTAGAAGGCATGAGAGACTATTTTACATAGCTCTTGAGATGCATATAATCTGAATAGCCAGTTGCCTCACAATTTCCAAGTATGCAACCTTGTTAGGCATTGTTCTAGGTAGAAGGAATGGAGCTGCCTCCAATCCATACACTCTTATTACAGTGCAATCTTCATATACATACCGGTCCCCTTATTGTGATTTGTCTTTCCTTCAAGGTTTTTCTCCTTGGGTCTAAGGAATCTCTGTATCTCTGGAGACAAGTTGTAATCATAATTATGGCCAAGAAATGTGTATAGGGACTTCCCAAAATACTCTTTAAAATATAGGTAGTGGGACCTCCCACATCTGCTATCCCATATAGAGGTCCACATTTGGATTGGTCTCATGTTTTCATTGTTATCCAAGTCTTTAATCCTTAACTCCTCTCCCCACATGCCCATTACTTGTCCCTCAGACAATATCATATGCATAAACAAGAAGTATTATCTGAAATTGATAGCATCACTATTGCTTTTGATAGAAGCAAGTGAGGTATTAATTACCTCAACTAAGTATTGCACATAATCATATGACCTAGCATCTTGGCTCTAAACATCTACTATTAAAACCATGGGAGCCATGCCCATCTCAGCAGGAGCATCCATTCCTAAGACCTGGCCAACTGAGTAATAGGTATATTGATAGTACTCAAATATATCAGCAAAAAATGGGGGTTTCTCATTACTAGAAAATATTTTAAGTGTTTTCCCACATCCCTAGGTCTATACAAAGGTAATTTCCATCTCTCATAACTTGTGTCCATGGTTCAATACTCTTCCAAAAGATCCCTTATCCTCAGTTGTGTTTTCTTGGATGTATCTAGTTGGAATCCCATAGAAATATAATCTCTTGTTATGAGGATAAACTGTGATCCGTCATGAGAATGAATTGACCTTATCTTAGGGTTATAGTTTTTAGCTAACACCTTAATTAAATCCATATTGAAAAATACATTGGGCACCACAAGTTTTACTAAGTTCATGTTCCATGGGTTTGATACGAGTTTGTGCCTATATTTCTTCCTATAATGGTATGTAAACAGGTCGTACCCTCTCTGTGGAGTCCACACATCTCCTAAGTTTTTGTGTCTATCTTCCAATTTCTCAATTGCGGGGTTCAATTGGGTTGTCCTCCTAGAATTCGGCCCAAAACCAAGATATTGTCCAACCAAATATTGATTTAGTGGCCCAGTCTTCATTTTTTGTCTTTTCACTTTTGGTTTCTCTGGTGTTCTTTCTATATTTGAATCCCTATCTTTACTGTAATTCAAGAGATATTTGATAAAATATCTTTAGCTGATTCTGGAATACTTACTTGAATCAATGCCATTGTTTCTGAACTGCTTGCTATCTCTCAACCTTGCATCATCAATTTTCAGCTACAATTCATCGATATTTTAAGATCTTATGAGCTAGATGTATCAAGATTATGCACACTTTCATCAACTCTGGTTCATAAATGACACTCGTGCCACCTTTCTAGTCAATAGTAGCATCAATGTCAGTTCTCTCTTTGAAAGCCTCATTAGTCATGCCAACTGGGTGAGAAATTATTTTGCTACGTCAAAGAGACTTTGATTATACTGTTACCAATATCCTATTTTTCCTCCGACATGTCTTTGATTCCTTTTTCAGAGTTTCGAAGAGACATTGAGTGTTTCACTTCGACATCGTAAATTATTTATGATAAATTTAAATCAAGCTTCTGATGAGAGATATCTGTGTCCCATTTTATGCAATATTTTATGCCTTTTTATGCACCTTCATACTCATCCCCACATCCCATTTCCATTCAATATCTTACCATTTTTCCATTTTAAGCTGATTGTGATTTAATATATATAAGTGATATTCAATATAGTTTTTGGATAAAACTATGGAAAATAATCATTGGTTGTCTTTATTAATATGCATTGTTATTTTATTCCTTGGAATATATATCTTGTAACATGCTTCTTGTCATCTTCGGTGCAAGAAATTTCTTGTTACTTATTATTTCCATGTAGACTCTTGCCACATCAACTTAGTGGCACAACCACATCTACCAAGGAATTCTTAAGAGGCATCAAATTTGTTTTATATGGCTGCATGCTTCAGTATTTCGTTGGATATTTTAACATTAATCTTCACCTCAATATTTGGCACTATTAGAGGATGATCCCATGATTATTTCAACCATTCTAATAAAAGTTTCCCATCACCCGTCTCAGCACTGCACTTCAAAAGAGGCTTCTATTTTGAAGAAGAATCTACAATAAATATGTTCTTGTTATTACGAAACTAAAATTCCGTTGTTTCTTATTTCATCACTACAGTTGTAACAAAGTTATTTTCTAGTCTGTGGCTTGAAAAAAAAGATTGATATACTTCCAATCAAAAGAACAAATAAGAGACGATCAATGGGAATAGCAGTGCATGAGCTCTGCTAGGGTCTTGTGCTTTTTGAGGTCATTCATGGCCCCTCCTGTGTCATACTGTGCTTCCTGCGTAGGAAATTATTTCCTTCATTGAGTACAACCACATTTACTACAGTTTTAGGGGTTTATTATGCCTTCAACAGGTTCTAACCCAATAATTTTTTCTGGTGTTAGCAGTTAATCGGTGCAGTTTAATGGCTCCCCCACCGAACAAGCGCCCTCAGAAATTTGTTCCGAAAGTCTTTCACAAGGTAAGCATTCTGACGTCCTTGTTGATGTAGTTTTACCTTTACCTGATTTTGATTCTGCTTGCCAATGGCTAGAACAACACACCCTTGTGGGTTATTTTTTTGGGAGGACTCCCCGTGAAAGTGTGCTAAAAGATTGGGTCAGCAAGGCTTGGGTCCCTCATGGGGTCTGCCTTGATATGGTCTAGAATCTGACCAAGGGTTTTTCTTTTGTTCCGTTTTGCGGAAGTTAGTCATTTCCAAGCTATTTTGGGTCATGGGCCCTGGTATGTTCAGTCTTCCTTGTTGGTTTTCCAGGCATGGACCTGAGTTTTTGCTGTCTCAGAAGACTCCAAAATGCATGTCCTGGTCTGGATTGAGTTTCCCGGGTTACCTTTGCCTTGCGTGCCCTTCTTGAACCATATTGCCTCCTCTTTGGGGAGGGTTGTTTGTATCGAACCTGATAGATTCTTTCAAGCCCATCCTCAAAAGAGGGTTTGTGTGGAAGTTGATTTATCCAAGGATTTGAAAGAGTCTGTAGAAATTCAAATCGATGATATTAGACACACCCAGAAAGTCACATATTTCAATCTGCCCAACATGTGCTATCGGTGCCAGTTAGCTGACCACAAAATCAAGGACTGCCCTTTGAAAGTTCCTCATACATCCTCTCAGTCACAGGATGTTGAAAAGCCTCATCCAATAGAGCCTTCAGCTAAGGTAGAAACAAAGTGGACTACGGTTTCAAACCCTTTAGAGAAGGGGATAGCTACTCCCTCAAGAGTTACTTCTGCTGTTTTACAACCCAGGTCTAAGGCCATGCCTCAGCCTGTGACTATTTTGTGTGCTCAACTGGCTTTGTCCTCCGCAGTGGGGACTCAACAGCGATCTCCCAGCCCATCTCCTCCACCGGAAGAAGGTGAATATGTGCCAAAAAAATGAAGATTCTCTCCTATTCAGATTGGTTCTGTTCTACAAGAGTTTTTGAAGAATAGCTTCTCTTCCCTGGTGAAGAGGACTAGGATTCTGCAAGTATGGAAGATTTTTCATGAATTTTATCTCATGGAATGTTCGAGGTATAACTGACCTCTCCAGGAAGTATTCTATTAGGAATACATTGAAGAATTACCCAAGGATTGAAGTGCTTTGTCTCCAAGAAGTTAAAATTTTAGGTTTCTTTCTTGCTTCGGCTTGTCACTCTATTTGGCCAGCCAGTACTATGTTTTGCACTCTGCATGAGGCTGGTCGTGGTGGAGTTGCTACTCTTTTGGCCCCATGACTGCATTCTTGTGTGGTGGACCATGGGGTTGATCCCTCCCAGCGGGTTGTCTGGCTTCTTCTCAATATTGAGAATCATTCCTTCGGGATTATTAATATTTATGCCTCTAATGATGCAATGGAGCGTTGCTTGCTTTGGTGTTTGATTGCTGATTCTTTTCCAGTTGCTACCTGGTTGCTCTGTGGGGATTTCAACATGGTAGAAATGGCATACGATAAAAATGGCACCTTGCCTTTTCATTGGGCAGTAGGTGAAAGGGAGGCGTGGTTTTACATACGCAATAAATTGGGGCTTTTTGATCCCAATATGGGTTGCCACCATTCTCATTCCCTCTGGCACACTTGGTGCAATTATAGGGCTGGTTTTGACAGAGTCTTTAAATGCCTTGATCATGCTATGATCTCAGCTCAATCTTTTGTTTCCTTTAATAGTTCTATCTTGCCTATAAAGCCGTTAGTGGATGTGACCCTTTATGATCACTTCCCAATTCATTTTCGCATTGAATGGGCATCTTGTCAATCTCACACGTGTAAGACTCAATTCTTCTTGAACATGTCTTTGCTCTATCACAAGCCCACCCTAGCCCACATTGAACACGTCTTTGCTCTGTCACAGGCCCACCCTGACCCACATTCACTGTTAGAACCAAAAATTTCCATCTGAAACCCTAAGGTTTTCCCACAAATCTCCATAAATATCCATAAAAAACCCTAAGTTTTTCTCAATTTTGATCCATCATTTTCATTTCTTTTCATAAAAAATCATTTATTGCCTTTTAAAATATGTTTATAACCTTTACCATTGCCTTTATATTTCATTTTTATATCATTTACCATGGCCTCCCATAATGGGCTCGTGGTATAGTAGTGGCGGCTAGGGAGCAGGCACTATGTATTTACCGCCACAGCGTGCACAGTTAATTCATTGACCGCGATATCATGGTGGCGGTGAGATAACCGGAAAGGGTGGTGGTGAGCGGTCAGAGATGGTAGTCAAGATCTTATCATGGTACCGCAGATAGTCTTTGAGTAGACCGCGGTGATCGTGGTAACAGTTAGCGAAGTGACGAAGCAGTGGTTAGTGGTGGCAAACATAGCAGGTAGCGGTTACCGCTATATCGCGCATGGTCTGAACATAGACCGTGGTGGTCGTGGTAGATAGTGGGTTAGTAGCAAGGATGATGGTTAGTGGTTATCGCAGTACCATAGCCACTAAAATGGATACCACAGTGATTGCAGTAATGACTGAGGTAATCGTGGTGGTAAGGCGGTAGGAGAAATGAATAGGACGGAGTAGTCAGCGGTCAAACACCGCCATACTGCTGGAGAAAAGTCAAAGCCCATGGTAACACAGTAAAGCATTAAAAGCCATGGGAATTAAAAGGTAAAGGCAATGCATAAATTGAAAAATCAAAGGCCGAACTGTGTAAAGATGTTTGATTTTGCTGACAAGGTGATTAAATTAAATATTTTATTAAGGAATGTAAATGGCCATAACCAGAAAATTGAAGGGTCACAACCCTTGAAGTGTATTGTATAAATATTTTAAAAATTCAGTTGTAGAGGGGCGAGGGGTTAGAGGTGAGAGTAGGAATGATATTTTTCCCAGTAGGGGACTGGGAATGCAAATAATGTATAGAATTTCTATGAAACAGATCAATGGAGAGATTATTTTGAATTGATGAAATCTTCTTGTTGTGTTGCAATAATATATATTTCTTATTTAATTGTCTCCAACTTGAAGTCCTTTGATCATTTAAATCAATATATCAAGCATATGTTTGATTCATTCGTGTGATTTTTATTTGCTGGTATCTACAAGCCAGAATTAAATTCCTTCAAGTGAATCATAGTGCTTTAGGATTTCTTTTGGATTGTTGAAGTAGAATTTGATAAGAAAACATTCCAACCTTATTTATGCAAGTCATAAATCAATGAGGTTTTATGCCAGTCATATAGTTTCATTTTTTAAAGTGCCTAGCAATTTGAATTATGATAGAGAGGGAAATACATTCAGTTCTTAATATTCTTGACTCCATTACCCATGTAGATAGAAGGCACTGATTTGCCTCAACCCAGAGATAGAATTTCATACCAAACTATTTATTGAAATCCTTTCATTTGTGCAGTAGGAGTAGGATTAGTTGTAGAGATTTTCATCTATCCACTACCTTTGCCATTGTGGGTAGATTGTTGCATCAGGAAATACTTATTAAATCTGCATCATTCATTAGGTTCACCCGCCTTGGTCTAGCAGAACCTAAAGAGAGGAAGGTACAATTGCATCAATTGGCCTTGTACGTTGACCAAAAGCGTTGTGAGAGCTTGGCAACCTCTCGTGGTTCAAAATTGCATTTTTGAGACCCAATAGCATGGTTTTACATGCACAATAAATTGGAGCTTTTTGATCCCAATATGGGTTGCCACCATTCTCATTCCCTCTGGCACACTTGGTGCAATTACAGGGATGGTTCTTATAGAGTCTTTAAATGCCTTGATCGTGCTATGATCTCAGCTCAATATTTTTTTTCCTTCAATAGTTCTGCCTTGCCTGTAAAGCCGTTAGTGGATGTGACCCTTTCTGATCACTTCCCAATTCATTTTCGCATTGAATGGGTGTCTTGTCAACCTCACACGTGTAAGACTCAATTCTTCTTGAACACATCTTTGCTCTATCACAAGCCCACCCTAGCCCACATTCACCGGGTGTGGAATTTAGAGTGTAGACCTCTTGGCCATATGGGATGGATTGCTTGGTGGAATGATTCCATCATTCGTACTGCACATTTTTTGTGCATTTATGGATGCCAACTTGCTATCTTTCGCCGTTGTTCTTACGAGGCCACCACTGCCAACTTGCGTACGTCTATGGTGGCTTTAGCGGCCAGTCCTTTCTCCCCATCACATCAATTCCGAGTGGTGGATTTAAGACATCAAAATCAAGTGGCAAATAATTATTCTACTAGAGGCGCTCAAATCAAGGCTTGGTTTCACTGGCTCAAAATTGGTGATTGTGCCTCGAAAGAGTTTTTTTGGCTCTTTGTGCTAGGCACTCTTCCCCAGGCATTAAGGAATTCAAAGATGGTAACCAGGTGCTCTCTGAGCTACCTGACATTCTCCAAGATTTTGTGCGTCACTATGAGCAGGTTTTCACAGCTTAGGATCCCATGCCTATATGCCAACAAGCCCTTCAGGACTACCTTGCTATTGTGCCACATAGGCTTTCTTTAGCCCAAATTAATTTTTGTGATCAATTGTTAACAATTGATGATCTCAAGGAAGCCGTTTCCTCCATGGCCGATGATAAGGCTCCTGGGATTGATGGATTTCCTTGTGAATTTTACAAAGCTCTTTGGGACTGTGTTGGGAGTGATTTGCATCATGTTTATTTTGAAGCCTTTCAAACCAATTCTCTAGGCAATTTAATAAATATAGGCAATATTAAATTCATACCTAAGCCTAGGGATCTGGAGGATATTTGCAACTGGCGGCCCATCACGCTTCTCATTGTTTCTTACAAAATCATTGCCAAAGTGTTGGCTCTAAAAATTCACCACCTCTTGCTTTAGGTTGTGCGTCTTGAGCACACTGGTTTCATTAAATCCAAGTTTATTCTTGATAACATTATTGCGGTTTGGGAAGGCATGGAGTGGGCCCGATAGTTGAACCAGAAAGAGGTGTTCATTAAAATTGATTTTGCCAAAGCTTATGACTGCATTGAATGACCTTTCATTCTTGTGATGTTGTAGGCCTTGGGCTTTGGGCCCAATTTTATGCAATCTATTCACATGATTTTTTCTGATGCCTCGACTTGCATTTCCATTAATGACTGCCAGTCTTTTGCTTTTGTCCTTTTTCATTCTATTCGCCTTGGATGCCCTCTTGCCCCTACTTTGTATGTTCTGGTTGCTAAGGGCTTTGGATATCTCCTGGCCAATGTTGTCTCCTAGCAACGTGTTAAAGGGATCTCTCTCCCAGACTCTCAAGAATAGCTTGTCAATGGCCACTTTGCGGATGATTCTTTTCTCACTTTTTCAGAGGATGAAGGTTCTATCATTGCTACCCTTGAATGCCTTGATACCTTTTGTCTTGCTTCCAGCTCTGCTATTCAATGGCACAAGACCTTTTGCTATAGAAAAATGGTGCTCCCCACTCTTGTATGGCTCCAAAATCATAATTGGAAGTGGATTGGGTAGGGAGAAATCTTTCGATTTCTAGGCATCCCCTTCACCTTTCAGGCTCCCCCCTGGGAGCTTTGGCAAGTTGTGCTCTCCAGGGTTGAGAAGAAGCTGGCCTATTGAATTACTAAGCCTTTTTCACTGGCTGGAAAATTCCAAGTGTGCTCTAAAATTTTGGTTGCCACCCACGTCTACTATTCTTCCTGTTGGGCTCCTTCTAAAGCTACCTACAATAGGCTTGAAAAGTTGCTCTGTGATTTTTTATGGGCCTCTTCTGAAACCCACAAGGGTTTTCACTAGGTCGCTTGGGAATTTTGCTATCTCCCCAAGGACTCAGAAGGGCTTGGATTGCTCTCCACTCAATGTTAAGGAACTACTCTTTGTGTCAAATGGATTATCCGAGCTCTCACCGGGGATGAAGCCTAGAAGATTCTCCTCAGGCATTGTATTCAGTCTGGTTTTCCTGTTCACAGGCCCACCTAGAAAGGAATCGGTCTCCAAACCCTTCTGGTTATGAGGGAGCCAGTTCAAATTGTGGGCTCCTTTGTGGCCAAGAGCATTTGGTGCTCTTGGGAAACTATTAAACCTTGGCTCCGTTGGGCTGGGGCTGGATTTCGTGATGGGCTCTCCATCAACAAGCATAACCTTTGGTGGTCTCCCCTTTTGGCTCAGAATGGTCAATCCCTGGCCAAGTTGCCTTGGCTCAAGGCCCTTAGATTTCATAAGAAGGGCATTCATACACTGCATCGGCTCTTTCACCGGCCTACCATTCGTCTCTTGTAGTGGGATGCTTTTAAAGCCTAGTATAGTCTTCAAAACCAAGACTATCTTGCTTTTGACGGGCTAGTGAGTGCCATTTCGGCGAAAATACTTCACAAAGTTGGCATTCATGGGCACAAACCTTGGTGGAAAGACTGGAAATGGTTTCCAGATACTCCTCTCCGGACCTAGAAGCCACAACTTGGTTATAGGTGGCTTTCACCCCATTTTCCTATGATCAACTCTTTGAAATAGAGGTGGCTTCTTAATTCCTCAACCCATATTTGGCATAGGAGGTTTGATGCCACTTGGTCTGCAATTGTTAATCTGAAGCTGGCCCACTTTGCTTGGTGTATTCTTTTCCAAGGCTTGTCTGTGGGTTCTCGACTTGTTCATTTGGGGGTTCCTGACCCTCGTTGCCCTTTTTGTGGGCAGCCTAAAAGCTTTAAGCACCTTTTTTGGTTTTGTCCCAGAGCTCAGCAGCTTTGGACTTGGATTCATGACTTCTTTTGGCCTTTTAGGCTGGAACCCTTTTCGTGGCATATGTTTCTGCTGGGGGACCTGCCTGGAACCCCGATTAAGTTCACCCAACTTTGGCACACTTTCAAGGTGGAAATCCTCTTCAATATCTGGAAAGATAGAAATGCTTGTATATTTTCTCATTCTCATTTAGATATTAATGTGTCTTTTTATGCTAAAGCAGTTATATGTTCTAATGTTCTCTTACAAATTCAAGTGCAAGCCAACAAGGTTGCACTGGAAGTGGCTCACCTGCAGGTTCTCCTAGACCACTGGGGCAATGCCCCTTGTACTGTAGTTTAGATCCCTGATTCACCCTCCTCCTCCCACAGCTAGTTGCCTTCTCAAGGTCAGAAGCAAAGTGACTTCACGCGATCCCGCTCCCAGCCTCCTGCTCGGTGGGATTCTCGACCTCCCAAGCGGGCTCGTTCTCCTCTGCCGCATCCTGGTCAGGGTTGGCACTCTAGTGGTGCTCCAGGGAGTGGTGGTGGTGGTTCTAGGTGGCCCTCTAATGCTTTGCCTACTTCTGGCTCTGGTTGGCGCTCCAGTGGCAAAATTTTTCCGCGGCTAAATCTTGCAATCTCGCCTCAGCGCGAGGAAAAAGAAAAAGAAAAAGATGAAGATAAAGTTGATGATGGTTGGGGTGCTCCTCCTAACATCCCTCCAAACCCCATTGATGTATGGGGGAAAAATCTGGATGAGAGGGACCCCCCAGGATCTACTGGTACTGCCTTGGCTGCTTAATTTTTTTTTGTATTATTAGACTTTTGGGCTAGGCCGATGTGATATTTTGGATTTTCTAGGCTGGGCCCATGATTTTTTTGCTTTTCTGGGCTCTGCCCATGTGACATTCGGGGTGTGCCTTTTTACCACCTACCCCTTTTTTGTGAATTTTTATTTATATCTTGATATTAATATAGATATCTGCCTATTCATAAAAAAAAAAAAGATTTACATGAGCCATTTTATTACATAGTTTGCTAGCTGTGAGCCAGAACACACATTCTATTTTTATATTCATCTGTTACAAGACTACATTGTATATAAGTAGTATGGAGATTTTAGTGTGGGGAGATTTATGTACATGCTTTTGTATTGACGGTATTGTTTTTGATAAATTAAATTAGTGTTGCATGATCAGTCCCGTGTAGAGAAGCTTCCTGTATTTCACCACCCGATGAACTAAGGAGGGGGCCCACCTCTTGGGACGTCTAGTGAATTTTTTCTTTCATAGTTATAGTAATGTTTGTTTATTTCTATTATTTATTTGACATTATTTCTATGTTATTTGCAAGTGTGGTTTGCAGTTCATTTAAATTTTGTAACTCTTATAAGTTGTTCTTGTCGCCAGGAAGTGACAATTCCTATCAATAGAATCAATTTTGATTTTGATTTTTTGTAGGTTTATTTCCATAGCTGCATTCATAACCACTCATCTCATGAATTTCACCCCTTTTTGACATATAGTCTTGATACCTCTCACAAGTCTATGCCCCTGGATTGACACATATAGACCCAACTGAAATTCATTAAAAATTATTAAATCCTTCTTATGATTTACTCTAGTGTTGGCCTATCAGCTTCCACTACTCTTCTTTCTTTCCATTTTCATTATTGTAGTTTTAGTGAGACCCTTGACCATCTCCCTTCGATATGCCTATGTCTCTTCAACACACTAATATTCTTATGTCTATTGGCGCTTTAGAGAGACCTTTATTTATGTCTTCCCAATACGAGTTTCTCTCTCCGATATCTCTTTGTTTTTCCATTTTTCATTTCAAAGTTTTGAAGAGACTTTCCATCACCTCTCTTCAATGTCCCATAGTCTCCTCAAAATTATTTCCTTACTGCCACATTCTTGTTGTCAGGGAATCGAAGAGACTTTGGTCCATTTACTCTTGACACAAGCTTATCTCCTCAACATTTCATTGTCAATTATTCTCGTGGTGTCAAAGGGACTTCTTTATTTCTTAGCCTGATAAATTGATGTCTCTTCAGAATTGTGTCATGTCCATGCTTGCCTTGCTTTTGAAACTTGTTCATCATTTATTGCATAATAATAATTTATGTTTGAAAGATGTTTTTCTGTTTCTTGAATGCCAAAATTATTCAACATCCTTAAGATATCAATATTTTTTTGTACTATAATTTATCATAGAATTCACTCTGAAATTCCTCAGTCTCTTTGAAATATTGCTTTTCAGGCTGTTAGAGAGACATTTGAATATGCCACTTCAAAGCATGGTGGTCTCACTGATATTTTGTGTTGGCTTTATTTTCAATTGTTTGTGGAGACTGCAATGTAACTCTCCTTGAAATGACATTGCTTTGGTGAAATGAGTTCTTAGTAGTGGACTTAAGGCAACGACTATGGGGAGGGTGATTTTGAATGATAATAATTTTTATTGGATTGGGTTAAGGGGACTATAATTATAATATTTCAAGCTTATTTATATAAAAATGATGATTTTGAGGATGGATACATATGGTGCATTATAGAGTGGTCCTATTGAAGTGGAAAAAATTGATGAAATTTTGAGGTTGATTTTTGGTTCCAATAATGGCTCTAATTGGGGATGAGTGGTCATGAGGTCAATGCCAGAATTCAGAACTACTCTGGGATGCAGACCATGGATGGGGTGGTAAAAGAAAAAGAAAAAGGGGATCATAAAACTACTGTGCATGGAATAATATTTCTTTTAAGAAAAAAAATGCTTAAAGAATTGTCCATGCACTAGCAATTCTTGAATTTCTCGTGTCATGTTTTGCACAAAGTATGAGTTGTCCCCACACTTGTTAGTGATGATAAATGGTCAAAGCCATAAGTCTTCAAATTTCCCATGATTTCCTTTCTCCTGGCCCCTAGCATTCCACATGAGAACCATATCCCCTATTTGAAGCTTTCTTTCTTTTGCTCTCTTATCAAATGGGTATTTTATCTATGACTATGATTTTTTATTATGCTCTTGTGCTAAATGCCTGGCACCATCCAATTCTACCAAGTGCTCCATTCTATCCTACATAGGTTTAGAAATGTCTAAGACTTTCTATAATATAAACTTGTATACCGATAAGAGGTTTTGTAAAGGCATTCTGGCTTGGGTCCCATATACTAACTCAAAAGGAGACTTCCTCATAGCCTTCTTTGTTGTGATCTTGTCTTCCCAAACTACTAATCTTAGTTTAGAGTCCCATGCCCTTTTATTAGTGCCTAACATTCTCTTGATTCTCTTAATAATTCTTTTATTGCTGGAATCAACATGCCCATGTGCTTGGGGATGATATGGTGAAGCATATGAGATTGTTATACCATATGAGTAACAAAATCTTTTGAATTCCTTTGATCTAAAATAGAAGCCATTGTCTATTATCAATTTGATAAGAACTCCAAACCTAGTGATGATGTTTTTCAATAGGAAATTTATTAAAACTTTGCTAGTGGCCTACTTTGTTGGTATAACCTCTATCTACTTTGTAAAATAGTCAGTGGATACTAAGATCCACTTATGTCCACCACTAGAATTTTCTATAATCTCACTTATGAAATCAATTCCCCATTGATGGAACAAATCTTCCACATGCATGGGTATTAATGGAAATGCTCCTTGATATTTCAATTTACCAAAGAATCTCTAGCACGCTTCACACTTTCTTACATAACTATATGCATCATTAAAAAACCTAGGCTAATTATAACTAGCTCTTAGTATCTTGTGTGCTATATTCTTCACTAAAAAATGTGCTCCACATATACCATCATGCATTTCCTTCATGAAATGTTTTTCTTATGTTTCATACAAGCATAACAGCAATACGCCATCTTTGTTCTTCCAATACAAATATCCATTCATGAAGACATATCTTGATGCATGAATATTTAATGTTCTCCTCTGGTTGTCATTCAACCCTTCTAGACATTTCAGGTGTTTAAGGTAGTATGCAATATCCATTTACCATTTTGTGTTTTCTATGCTTGATACCCAAGTTTCTTCCCCATCTGTAGTGCAAATCTATGCAACTTCTATGTTTGAATTAGCCATCAAATTTTCTAGTCTTTTCCCTCTCACCAATTTAGTAATTTGGATGTTGATATTGAACTCTTGGATACAGTTGATCCAATGTAATCTCCTTCCAGTTACCTCTATTTGTGAAGAAAAAATATTTTATTGCAACATTTGGTACATAAGCAATGACTTCTGCCTCCACCAAATAAGGACCGAATGCCTTGAATTCCTTTAATAAAGTGTAATCCTACTTCTCTGTGATATATTTTAACTTAGCTCCTTGTAATGATTTACTGAAGAATGAAATGGGCTGTTCATATCCCTCACCGTTCTTTTGTAGCATCACACCTACTATGGTGTGGAATGATGCAAAGGAGAATATCTAGAAGGGTTTGTCAAACTCAGGGGATTTTAGTACAGACACCTCTTTGATAGCTCTTTTAATTGAAACAAAAGTATCAATGGTTTCCTCTGTCCAATCAATTTTTGCACCCTTTTTAAGCATCTTCGAGATTGGTTTCACAATCTCCACAAAGTTTGAGATAAATCTCCAAACAAAGTTGATCTATCCATAAAAGGACTGAATAGATTTCATAGTTTTAGGGATGGGGATTTTGTCAATATCTTCAACCCTTTTTGGATCAATTCGTACTCCATCCTTTGAGACAATGTGCCTTAATAATTTTCCCTCTGTGATAGCAAAATGATACTTTTAGGGGTTGAGGGAGATGCCATATTCTAGTGCTATGATGAAGATCTTCTCCAAATGTGCACAATTATCTTTGGAATTCTTAGAATATGTTATTATATCATCCTGATATACCACAATTAGGGCATTGATCAAATTTGTAAAGGCCACATCCATGGCCCTCTGGACTGTTGCTCAACATTGGTAAGACTAGAAGGAATTATTACATAGAAATATGTTCCCCAATGTGTGGTGAAAGCATTTTATACTATTTTGACTCCTTGAATTTTACCTGATTATATCTTGAGAAACTGCCAATCATGGATAGAAGCTCACATCCAGTCACTTTCTGCAACATTGACTCCATGTTTGGTAGAGAGTAGATGTCTTTGAGTGATGCCATATTTAGATTTCTAAAGTATAAATAGAGTCTTATATCTCCATTCTTCTTTCTCATAGGTACCAAGTTAGATACCCAAGAGGAATGCCTGATTGGTTTAGTGATGCCCCCATCTCTTAACTTAATAAGCTCTTCCTACATTTTTGGTGCCAAAGTAGGGTTCATAGGTCACTACTTTTTCCTAAAAGGTTTAACATTAGGTTTTAATGGAATCTCATGTTGAAAGAGATCTTCTCTATATTCTTTAAGGTTATCATATGACCAGGAAAACATATCTTTATATTTATGGAGTATGATTATAAGCATCTCTCTTACTTTGGGACTAATCCTCTTGTCGATGTATACTTTATTGGTGGAAAGTTCTGTTCCAAGGTTAATTTATTTAACATCCTCTTGTTTAGTAGGTGTAGGCTTTAGATTGAACCTGCCATGTCTATCAAATACTCTTTCTAATTCCACCAACCCTTTTGGAATCTTTTTGGTTTTGAGTTGTACCACTTCCTTCCCAAAGAAGATTTCTTTTCCATCTACCTTTTCTACAAATGCATTGAAGTCTATCTCTTAAGATTCATACTGATCAATAAAGTGGAGGAATTTAATCAAATCTTCATCATCATTGAACAAAATCCACTTGTAGATATTATTTAGGATAATAGGTCTTGTTTTGAAATCAACTTCAATGATTTTGGCTAATGTAATGTCATCATGTTTGAGAGCCATGTTAGCCAAGAAATCTGCCATTATGTTCTTAGACCTTTCAATCCATTCTATTGAGAATGCACCAAATAATTCAATGGAGTACCAAACTGCATTCTTGTATTGTTTTAGCCTCTTATTTTTTGACAAGTATTAGTCTCGAACTTGAGAGACAATCAGCTTAGAATCTCCATATACTACCAACATCTTAATCCCATGTCTTGTAGAAATGTTCAAACCTAGCAGTAGTGCTTCATATTCAGTTATATTGAGTACATTCAAATGTCAACAAGAATGAATACTTAAATGTCTTGCCAAAGGGTAAAATAAACACTATCCCAACTCCATTTCCATTTTTACTACATGCCCCATCAAAATACATCTTCCATATGCCGATATAATTATGTTGGGATTCTCTACCAATCAGTTCTGTGTTTTGTAGTTCTAGTTGTGATTTTTTTATCCAGAAATTTCCAAGATCTACATCACAAAAATAGTTTATTTTATTAGGATCAAAATATTCTATGCCATGTTCTAATCTAGGTTCTCTATAGAGGTCAAATTCTCTCTCATTCACCGATATGGTAGCATATGATAGATCTAATTGGACGTTTCCACCTACTGCTGCAGTCCATTTTCTAGACAACAACATTCCATAGTGAGGAGGAGTATCCACCATAGTGATATCAGTTTTATAAGTTGCCGTAGGTTACGATGTTAGTTTTAATTCTATGTCCCATATCACTACAACCACTGGGACTGACCTATTATCCATGGTGTAGAATTTTCCATATGTAGTATTTACCCATAGGCATGATGTTGATTGTTGCCCCTGAGTCAATCATGCAATTTTTTTACCAATTTTTTATTAATCTATAGGGTAGTGTAGAATGGATCCACTTGAGAGGGATTCTTTGTAATATTGTCACCCAAGTAAACCTTTGGTGTTTTTGTGGTTTCTTCTTCAATAGTGTTAACCTTATTGCTCTTGTCCTTATTCTAATTTTGCTGTTTGTGGGAGGTGTTGGAAATTAATTTGAGGGTAGTATCTCTGTATTCATCTATCTTCATCATCTCCATTAATGGCACCATCATCTTGATTTGGGTTAATGATTGGGAAATATCAAATGAGGAGGTATTCATTCCCTGCTTTGTCTTCTCTATCCTGGTAGTCTTTTTACCTTTGGCTTGATTTTTAACATTATCCCAAACTTTCTCTGATTCAACATGTGTGGCTTCTTTTGGTGTTTTTTTTTGAGGTTTTCTTGTTTCATCTTTCTTTTTATCATTTGAGACATTCTCTCTATGTTTTTTTTTCTTTTATAAACATGCTTCTAGGTGTCCCTTGCCCTACTTCTATGGGCCTACTTCTCAAATTGTAACCACTTCTTTTACCTACTGCCACAAATTTTGTTGTAATGGCCCTTTTTTCTTGCTCATTTGGTGTTCTCAATTGGAATTGTGGTATTGTATGATATGCATAGAGAGTTTTTTCTTTATCCTCTTCTAGATTAGAGAACACTTCTTGTCCCAAATTAACTTTGTACCTCTGATTACTGACATCATAATCATACCCTTCTTCAGAAGATGAGTATCCTTCATTAATTTGATGAGGGCCCCATCCAAACATATTTATGGTATGATCATCTCTATCCTATTCTTGGGAAAACTCACTTTATTTTAAAGTTTGAGCCACTATACAAAATTCTGGTGCATGGGGCCTATCACATGCCAAACATCACAATTTACTTTCCACCACGTGTGCTCCATGTTTTTCAAAGGATCTGGGGTATCTTTCCAGTTCTATTTGTGATTGTTATCAACTAATCTCCCATCCTTCCAATTGATGTTATATGACATGTCATGTAATCTTGGTCTTTCATTCCTATATTGGTTTTCTTGCCTACTTTGGTAGCTAGGATTTTGTAGGATATTGATATTGTCTCTTTTACTAGTCATGCCTGCATCTTTTCTATTATTCTCAATATTTATAACAACTTTCTAGGCTTCTGCTAGGGTATTAGGAAATTTTTTTTGAGCTCATATCTAGTTTTTGGGTCACATGCTTTTAAATAAAGATATAGTGCCATAGATTAGATTAGTTTAAACCCATGTGGTATTTTGTTGTTTATATTGGAAAATCTCTGATTGAAATAAAAAATGGATTTATTTTGATATATTTGGATACTCATTAATTCATGTAGGGAAAAATTCGAGGCAAAATGATTTCCATATTGTTCTAGTAATTGATTCTTAAAATCTGTTGAGGAAGTAATTAAGGCATCAGACAGGGTGTTAAATCAATCTTTGGCTTCTTTAGTCAGGGACATCATAAATAGCATCATGAGAACCTCTTCATATACTATACCAAGGTCTTGTATGAATGCATTAAATTTTCTTATGTGTTCTTTGGCTGTGATTGCATTGTTTCCCGAGAACTTATGGACAACATTCCTCAAATCATTGTCGATTGGATTCGGGCATGTTGGATATCCAGATAAGTCCAATTGCCTATACACATTTGGGAGTCCTTGTGAATAGATATTTGGTAGGGTAGTACTAAAATATTGTTGGGATTGATGCATGTTATGTTGGATGTTTTGGTGTGAATACATATTATTTTGCACATTTGGTTGAGGTACATGATGTTGGTGGGATGGGAGATACTATTGGCCAGGAGGTGGGTAAGTATTGGTCACTAATAGGGATGTGGTGTTGGTATTCTATGGTTGTGAGCTTTGTGGTGGTATATTCTGCTGTATATAATTAGTGTTGTTCATATTTCTTGTCATATTGTAAGGTGTCATTTTTGGGATACTTGTAATCTGTTGAGAGCTTTGGAGATTATTTGTGATTGCATGCCCACCTTGCTTATGGGTTTCTATATACTTTGAGCTGCTTGTTGTGTTTTGAGATTGTATTTCTTTCCACTCCTACTTAAGTCAATCCTCTTCCTCTTTGAGTTTGGCCAACCTAATTTTCTCTTTGTGATCATGTATCTCTTGTTCTAATTCCTCAGGGGTACATGTGTCTTCTTGAGGAGGATTACGAGTCCCCGTGGACACCTTTTGTCCTGCTGTCTCCAATTGAATTTCCTCACTATTTCAAAGAATTATTTTGTAATCATATTCCTCTTGTCTTCTAATTTTTTAGACTCCCAATTTGCGTAGAGCTCATCCATTCTTTGAGAATTAGGCTCAAAATGAAGAACACTATTATTCAAGTTATTATGCTCATATGGCATTAGTTAGCATCCTTCATCATTATGGAAGGGAGTATTATGCATTGTGAAGGGTTTCTCTGATGGGTTTCCTTTATCATTCCATGTTCTTATTTGTGCCAACTTTTGAAGGAGGAGACCCATGTTTGTCTGTCCACATACCATTGTTCTTCTTTGGAATTCACTTGTGCAATGATCTTCTACCATCCATTTTAGGTGATATGGCTATCCTCTGATGTCTATGATCTAATCTCTCTAATTTTATGTTTAGTTTGTTGGTCATAAAAGTTTGATAGAGTCACCACCTACCCTTCTTAGGTAGGAAAATCTTGATATCAATATTTGAATGAACTTTTTTTTTATCCCAGCGCAATCTCCTATTCAGTCAGGTGATTGAGTGTTTACACACAAATATATATACTTATGACTCTTTAATAAAAGGCTTAGATTGACCTCAAAATGGATAGTTTGGAACTCAATTTTTCCTGAGTTTCCCAATAGAGTTTCCAATCTTTTAGGTCTCAAAAATGCAGGTTGTAAATCCTAAGAGGATGCTAGGCTCTATGGTCAGACTTACAAATTTTTTGAACTAACAAATAGAGTTAACCTATATGAGTGACGACTCCCTAAAATTCATCCTTTGCTAAACCTAAGTGGGTGAACCTTAATAGCTAAAGAAAATTTAAGGGTTATATGACTTAATTTTATTTAAGGATCTATCCACACTGGCATGGAATGTGGAATAGATGAAGGATTGTTAACTACTACTCCTAGTACTGAAAGTTGAAATACAAATGTATGAATAAGATTTTCTAAATTTTGTAATGAAATGGTATGATCAGTGACTAATTCTATTGGGCTGATGGAGTCAAGTGGTGAAAGATGTGTGTCTTACTTATTGAGTATAGTTTAGACTATTTGGCACTTATGACTGTTTGTACCTTGTACAAATGTGCAAGAATGTAACTATCAAACTCTTCTTATCGATCCAAGTGATTCTAATCAAGTTACTATAACTAATTGATAGGGAATTTCAATCCTTTAGAGGAACCGGTCAATTAAATCACACAAGATTAGTAAATCTTCTTTGACAAATCAAAACAGATTTTTGATTTGAATAACAAGATAAAGTTGAATTGGAGACAATATGATAGTTTTAATGATTATATGACTCTTCTTATTGATCCAAATAGCACTTCCAAATTACTATGATCTTATTAAAAGGATATTTAATTCTTTGAAAGAAATCAATCAATCAAACCACACAAGAATAACAAATGTGTTTTTATAAATTGAGTTGTGACACATAAAATTAAATAATATGGAAGCAATAAATTGGAGATAGCCAAATAGTCAGATAATAAAAACAAAAAATCAACACCGATATTGGGACACTAATTAATTATCTTTCTCCATTTTTTATATTGCTTCAAAATGATGGGCATTATATGCAAAGGTCTTATTTTTTGTGAAATAGTATACTTCTAATGCTATTGCTTCAATGATAATCCTAATCTATTCCTTTCATCAATCCTTGGTTTCCTATTTTATAAGCGGGAAGCTCCAGTCTTCAGGCCTTTTACAAAAAGTCACGTTGCTTGATAACTAAAATGTTAAAAACTTCATTAAGCATAAAAGTGAAATCTTAGAAGCTCGCACGTGAATGCACCATGATCCGTTAATCTTCAATAGGAACTTGTGATCACTGAAGATCTATTCAAGGTCCATACTCCATGATAGTGCAAAAAATACTGTGAGACTTCGTTACCCTATATTCCTCATTTGGCCTGTGCAACAAATATATTGATCTTTGATAAATGTTCAATATATCTCATTTTTGCATAAGTGTATGCATTACTGATGATGTCTTTCATTGCCTACTCGAGATCAAAGATTCATCCCAACTGTACATGTGTTTTTCCAACACCTTGTCTTCATCATTGACTTCATCAAGAGCCATTAATAGATATTGAGAGATTTCATCTTTACACACATCCTAATCCTTCAATTCTCCTTCATCAAAGAAGTTTGGAAGAGCCATACTCAAAAACTCGTTCAAATCACTCAGTTCCTATGTTAGTACCTTGTGGAAATGATCATGCATTTTTACCAAATCTTAGTACTCCTGAAAAATATGTTCACCACCATCCCATTTGGCTTTTATTTATGCCTCTACTTCCTTCATTTTTCTGCTTAATCTATTGTGATCTTGGAAGGTTGCGAATGTCTTGTTGTGGATAATCAAGACCTTGTTGGCATTCTCAAACATCTTATCGAAGATTTTGCAAACTGATTCTAATGCCATCTCAAATGTAGTAGTCTTTAATTCCTTTTTTAATTCATCCCATTTCTTTTGGATTATTTCATATTTGTGCTTCCGATATGTAGTTTTAGACATTGCTTCAACCACTTTCCTTTCACATTCCACTAGTGGTGAGTAAATAACAGAAGAGGAAGGAAATTTATCTTTGTAATTGATTACATCTTGTTTCAATATTTAATTTTCAATAGCCAACCCCTTATTATCTCTGATTATTTTCTCAACCCGAGCCTTGGTGAACTTAGCAACATTTACATTTAGTTTGACTATCTCGATAGGGTCTGTATCCCCTACTCTTTGCACTAAAAGATGACCAAAGACTTGATCATGATTACTAATAAGGGAAGGCCTCTTCCCTGGTGGATAAACGGACCAAATATTCAAGGTAGTATTGTTAGGATTATACCATGATCTCATGTAAATCTTGTCATTGGCATCATCTGTTAAATCTAAAGTTTTGTTTTCTCTCTTCATGAAACTGTCAAAGACTATGACTGAACTAATATCCCAGCCTGAAAGAAGCATGAACCTAGCTTCTTGTAGTAGCTCTCGTCCTCTTTCAAGGGTGATATTGTCAATTTCCTTATCAACCTCATCTTGAAGTCCTTTTAAGGCATTTGCTTCTTGCTTAGGGATAATCTCTTTTATATTCTCTCAACATTCTTCCCTTGTATTCATAAACAAAGGTCTTAAACTCAGGAGTTTGAACAAATGCATTGTCTACAATGAACTCCTAGCTCACACGATGTCTTACATCATCAAATAGTTTGTTAGAGGCCTCAAAGGTAATCACACTCCTTTTTGGTGGTGTTTCATACTGGGGAATGGTAGGAGTAGTATTCTATGTGACTTCATCCTCTTCTTCAGTATCATCTTCAACTATGATAGGAGTGTCAGCAAAGAAGCTAACATCTGGAGTGGGATGTGGTGATGAGTGACTCAAGGATCTTATATTTTTAGCTTGTCTCCTTGAACAAGCACCTCTCCTTTTCTAAAAAGCTACGAGTGGTACATATTTGGTTAACTCTTCTTCATGCAAAAGAAACTGCTCAACTCTATCCATAGGATCCAATATTTCATGAAAGGCATCTACGTATGATGGGTCATGGCCTTTCCTCTATGCTTCTACCATTACTATGCTGTTGTACACAACCTTTCTCATTTCTGCCTAAGTCTCATCATAGTTTCTAATAAAATCATCTACGAAAAAAAACATGTTCATATCTTTTCAATTTTTCTATCATCTTGGCATTATGAATAAAATGTTCAGGGTCAAAACTGACTCTCTCATTTCCTAATGGAATGCCATAATGATCTATTTTCCTACCAATCGAATCATACTCTTTCTCATAAATGATATTAAAATCAGCAAAACATAAAGTAGAAGGCATGAGAGATTGTTTTCCATAGCTCTTGAGATGCATATAGTCTAAATAGGCCAATTGCCTCACAATTTCCAAGTATGCAACCCTATTAGGCACTGTTCTATGCAAAAGGAATGAAGCTGCCTCAAATCCACAAACTCTTATTATAATGCAATCTTCATATACATACTAGTCCCACCAATTGTGATTTATCTTACCTTCAGGTTTTTTCTCCTTGGGTTTGAGGAATCTCTGTATTTCTGGAGACAAGTTTTAATCATAATTATGGCCAAGCAATTTGTATAGGGCCTTCACAAAATACTCTTCAAAATACAGGTAGTGGTACATCCCATATTTGCTATCCCATATAGAGGTACACATTTGGAATGGTCTTATGTTTTTATTGTTATCCAAGTATTTAATCCTTAACTCCTCTCCCCACATACCCATTGCTTGTCCATCATACAATATCATATGCATAAGCAGGGAGTATTGTATGAAATTGATAGAATCACTATTGCTTTTGAAAGAATTAAGTGAGGTACTAATTACCTTAGCTAAGTATTTTTCATAATCATATGACCTAGTATCTTGGCTCTGAACATCTATTGCTAAAACCATGGGAGCTATGGCCATCTCCATAGGAGCATCTACTCCTAAGACTCGGCCAACGGAGTAATAGGTATACTAATAGTACTCCTCAAATAGATCCACAAAAAATGGGGGTTTCTCATTACTAGAAAATATTTTAAGTTGTTTTCCCACATCCCTAGGTCTATGCAAAGGTAATTTCCATCTCTTGTAACTTGTGTCCATGTTTCGATACTCTTCCAAATGATCCCTTATGCTTAGTTGTGTTTTCTTGGATGTATCTAGTTGGAATACCATATAAATATAATCTCTTGTTATGAGGATAAACTGTGAGTCGTCATGAGAATGAATTAACCTTATCTTAGGGTTATAGTTTTCAAATAACAACTTAATTAAATCCACATTGAAAAATACATTGGGCACCACATGTTTTTCTAAGTTCATGTTCCTTGGCTTTGATACATGTCTGTGCCTATAATTCTTCCTATAATGGTATTTAAACAGATTGTACCCTCATTGTGGAGTCCACACATCTCCCAAGTTTTTATGTATATCTTCCAATTTCTCAACTAAGGGGTTCAATTAGGCTATCCTCCTAGAATTCAACCCAAAACTAGGAAATTGTTCAATCAAATCTTGATTTAGTGGCCTATTCTCCATTTTATTTATTTTCACTTTTAGTTTCTTTGGTGTTTTTTTCATATTTAAAACACTATCTTTACTGTAATTCAAGCAAGGTTTGATAAAATATCTTTAGTTGAGTCTTGAATACTTGAATCAATGCCATCGTGTTTGAACTACATGCTATCAATCGACCCCGTGTCCTCAATTTTCAGCTACAATTCATTGAGATTTTGAGATCTTACGCACTAGATGTATCAATATTTGGCACACTTTCATCAACTCTGGTTCATAAATGACACTTGTACCACCTTTCTAATCAGCAATAACATTAATTTTTGTTATCTCTTTGAAATCCTTATTAGTCATGCCAATGGGGTGAGAAATTATTTCACTACGCGAGGAGACTTTGATTTTATTGTCACTGATTTCTTGTTCTCCCCCTGACATGTCTTTGATTCCTTTTCAAAGTTTCAAATAGACATTTGAGTGTTTCTCTTCAACATCGTAAAGTCTGTCCGACAACTTTATCTCGATCTTCCACTGCTCTTCTTTCTTTCCATTTTCATTTTCGGAGTTTCGATGAGACCCATGATCATATCCCTTTGATATGCTATGTCTCTTGGACATACTAATATTCTTTCATCTATCATCGCTTGAAAGATACCTTTATTTATGTCTTCCTGATACGAGTTTCTCTCTATGATATCTCTTTGTTTTTCTATTTTTCATTTTGAAGTTTCAAAGAGACTTGCCATCATCTCTCTTTGATGTCCCATAGTCCCCTCAAAATTATTTCCTTACTACCACATTCTTGTTGTTGGGGAATCAAAGAGATTTTGGTCCATGTCCTCTTGACACAAGATTTTCTCCTCGACATTTCATTCTCAGTTGTTTTTGTGGTGTCGAAGGGACTTCATTTCTTAGCCCAATAAATTGATGTCTCATCGAAATTGTATCATGTATGTGCTTACCTTGATTTTGATACTTGTTCACCATTTATTGCATAATAATCATTTATGTTTGAGAGATGTTTTTCTATTTCCTAAATTCCAAAATGATTCAACATCCTTAAGATATCAACATTTTTTGTATTGTAATTTGTCGAAGAAATAAGATGACTTTTCACTCCGAAATGCCCCTATCTCTTCAAATATTGCTTTTCAGCTGCTGGAGAGACATCTGAATATGCCACTTTGAAGCAAGGTGGTCTCACCGATATTTTGTGTTTGCTTCAATTTCAATTTGTTGGGGATAGTGCAATGTAACTCTCCTCGAAATGACATTGCTTTGGCAAAATGATTTCCTAGTAGTGGACTTAAGGCAATGACTATGGGGAGGGTGATTTTGAATGATAATAATTTTTATTGGAATGGGTTAAGGGGAATATAATTATAATATTTTAAGCTTATTTATATAAAAATGATGATTTTGAGGGTGGTACATATGGTGCAAAATAGTATGGTCCTACTGAGGTGGCAAAAATTGATGAAATTTTGATGGTGAATTTTGGTTCCAACAAAAAACATGAATTATTGTGCATTTCATCGAACACTTGGGCATCTTACTTATGAGTGTCATGATTTAAATAAGATATTAAGTGTATTTAATCCTCTTGAAAATTCCTTTGATGATAATCAAATAGCAATTACATGTACTTTTTCCCTTGTCATGTGATAGTTTTAGAATCATCGCATTCTCACTATTACATGTGAGAAGGAACCCTACATCATCACTTATCTCAACTCATCCTTGTATTGTACTCATCGGGGGCAAGGGATTAGATAGCCTTCTCCCTAGTACATCACTTATTGTGGTCCCTTTGGCTAGTTATCCGCCTTCCACATATGATGAACAAGATTAGGATACAAATGACTTGCTATAGGTTGACTCGCATGTGCCATACTAGTCTTTTATTTGTATTCTTTTCACATTATTTGTGTGTGATTGCATGTACATAAAGTGATCCCCCATATCATACTATTCGACATGTCCTTATGTTCATTCCTCTATTTGTACCTACATTCTTTTATATGTCATAAACCTTTACCTTTTCTCTTGTCTTATGTTTTCCTTTTGGGAATGATGCAAGGTGTTGAGACATTTAGGTCTCTTCCATGTTGACCCAAAAGCTTTTCTTTGTTTTCACTCTATATGTGTCATTCTTCTATTTATATGAGTATTTGGGGAGTGATTTCATTTTTGAGCTCTATAATAACATTGTAGGAAAGACATACACTAGACCCAAAGTTGTGGATCCCTTATGTGTTTGGGATTTCATTTTAGGGAAACCCCTTTACATGACACAACTTCATTTGGAAACATATTATTGACATAGGGATTTCCAAATAATCTCTCATGCCTTCTTTATTGTTTAGCATTTATCATTTTCTAATTTAAAGTAATTTCTCACAACATGGTGTTTATAAATTTCTTTAAAGTAGGGGCATACATTGGCATTACCATTTTTTACTATAACTCATTTGTTTCTTAGTGTGGTCTTCTTGATTCGTGTGACATGTATTCTTCTTGGTGACATTGGGATTGATGTATTTCAAGAGTGTGAGATTTCCTAGCATATGACATTCCTCTTAGTGGTAATTCCATGTCTTACACTCCCTAAGTTATGAATCTTTTATCCTTCGACTTGTCCTCTTTTGGTGGTGATTTCAAGCGCGATGTTCCCTAAGGTGAGACCTTACATGCATTAAGCAAAACCCCTTTGAACATGTCTTATCATAATTTTATTTTTTTCATGAGTGTCTAGCATAATGAATCTTTCTAGCCTTGTGAAGCTCGAATTTACAACCCTTTTTCATGGCCACCAAGGATAACACACCTTGCTTGGCAGTGGAGCCATTTTTGTTCATAATTGTCTAGCATAGTGCAAATTTCTAGACTTATGAATATTTAATTTCATATTATGTGATACCTTATCAAAGTTATCAAGAGGTGTAACTTTGGTATGATTGACTCTCTCATTAGCCACTTGCTAGGGCTCACCTAGTAGAAATTTTTTTCACTAACCCGTGTGAGCACATGCTGTTTGCATAGTGGATAGAGAGTTTCTACTCGTAAGAGTTTTTTTGGACAAACAACTAAGGCTTGATCCATATCTAGATGAAAAAATAATAAAGGCTTGATCCACCCATTTTTTTCTTTCTTTCTTTAAGTTTTTGGCATTGTATGATTGAGTATCTAGTCATTGTTGTTGCATATTTAACATAGGTATGTGTCTCCTTATGCATTTTTTGGTTTTCCATGAGATCTTAGATCTTGGGGGCTTGAACATCCTCATTTACCTTTGTCATATTATCTTTCCAATATTTTTACAATTAGACCTCTCTTGATTGTCTACTTTAGTGCAAGCTTGATGCAACCTGTCATCCTCTCACTAAAGTGGGGGCTAAATTTAGTGTAGGAAAATGTACTCTACATTTTCACACTTTGTTTGGGTCCCCTCAATCAAATTGGACTTAATAATACCATAATAATCCCTATTTTACATCTACAAGCCTAATAGATTATATTCTCTGAAGGGGAAACTCGACAATAATTAATGTCCCCGAATTCAAATTTCAATGTCAGCTTGTAATGTTTAATTTTCAGGAAATTAAGGATACCTATAAATACAAGGCTATTTCATCAATTCAAATCCTAGAATTTTTATGAGACTTCACAAGAGAAAAGATTATAATCAAGGGAATTCAAGAGTAGATTAATTAGTGATTTAATGTAGAAATCAAGATCTCAAACATCATGTTAAAGTATTTTGCAATCATGCATGTTTTTGGAGCTAACATTGTGATGTAGGTTTCAAAGATCCAAGTCCACATTCAATTCAAGATTTGAGTATCAAGATCCACATCCATTGAAGGCATTTCATGCAAGATCAAGATCAAGATTTCAGTCCTCTAAAGGTTTATTTAAGGGTTTGGTGAGTTGCAACATATCAATGTTCATTCATCAATATTTTCATGTTTCATTATTTCAATTCAAGGTTTAATTACCCAAATAGGGTTTGACCAAGGCAAACCCCCATCCACCAAAAAATAAAATGTTTCTCCTCTTTGTGAATGTGCAGGTTTATAAGCTGAAGAAGGATTGAAGACCTCAAAGTTTCAAAGTGAAAAAGTTACAAAAAATTGTCATATTTGTTGTCAATTAATAGAATCTCACCTACAAACTTCATTTTTGATTGTTCTAAATTGAAACCTAGATCAAACAAAAGCTACAAACTGAGACCAAAGGATCTCGAAAGCTAAGTCAAACCTCTGCACAAAGACTCATTTGCCTATGGGTGAGTGAGTCCTAGGTAGCCTTCCCAAATTTCATTTTGATGATAGGTACACATCATTATACCGATCTATCAAAACTTTGCGGTTTATCTTTGTGGGATTTAAATTGATGATTCAAGTTTGAATGGGTGTAATTGAGTTGATTTACTATTTTTTATTTTTTCTCCCAAAACTATTGTTCAAGTTAAAACCCCCAACCTCAATCATAAGGAAATTAGTAGATTCCCTCATTGAGTTGAATCACTTAAGGGTTGTAAGTCAATTCTTAGTGGGGATCCCATTTCCTAATGAAATAAATGAAAATAGGTCAATCCCCATAACACATACCTCACAACAAAATCAACACACCCCATCCATATTTTTTTTTTTTCATTTTGGTGAACCTATTTTACTATATTTTAGCTAGATACCAATGCCAAGGGATTATGGGATGGGAGGATGAGATGGTAAAAGGGATTGTGGGATGGAGGATAGGGACATTAAGGATTGGGATATGAAAGGATTATGAGATGAAAGGATAAAAGTATGAGAAATAGGATTGTAATAATTATTGAATGGGTGGAGGGTGTGAATGAGATATGCAAAGACTACATCACAAAGGAATAAGATGCCCCATTTTAGATATGTCAGGTATGCCAAGACACTAGGATGCTCATGATATGATGGATGGATAAGGGAGATATATGGATGATGGGATGATGGGTGGATAAGGAAGACAGATGGATGGCTAAGTAATATGAAGGTGTATAGAAGGATCATATGGAATGGTGGGGAGGAAGGATAGAAGGATATATGGATGAAAATTGTGCAATGGGGCAATATATGCCAAGAGGTGTGAAAAGAAAATATAGCTAATTGCCCCTAATTTTGTCAAGATCAAGAGGAGGATAGAGGGATTGGAATGGATAGGAGAGGTAGGAGGGATGGAGAAGATGAAGGATGGGTAGCTAAAATGAAGTTTCCCACAAGTGTAGAGAGAAAATGAATGGGGGATGTACACATGTTGCTTATTTTCTAGGTTTTCATTATAATACTTGTCCAAGGCACTTGTTTGTTAGGTTTTTACCATTGGACGGATTTTTCTCTTCTACCATTTTTTGTTGTTTTATTTTTTTACCTATTTTATTGTATTTTTATGTTTTATATTTTGGGTAAGTTTATGGATGGAGATGGATAAGGATAAGGATGTTGATAAGTGGATTATGAAGATATGATGATAGGATATGGAGGAAGGAATCAAGCATCTAGTTCCATACCGAGGTGATAAGATCCCATTTGGAGTGATTGTTGGATATTGGGTACAACCAAGGATTAGGATGAGTGGAATATGTAAAGCCATAGATGAAATGGATTTGATGGGGAAGATGTGTAGTATAAGGGATAGGGTGTTGGAAAGTGTATGGATGGAAGGATGGGAGGGGAGTGTGATGGGGGTATGTTGTCAAAACCAATATTGGCACATGCTGTGATATATGTTGAATGATGGGAGAAGAAATGGATGGAGGATGTGGGGATGATGAAGGAGTTAGGATAGTGAATTTTGGGACATAGGAGCTCAAAATAGATTTAGGATATGGAGGATGAGGATTATTAGCTTTTGGATTATCGACTTTGGATGTCATTATGGATTTTTCCTTTGGATGAATTGCTTCTTTTTGCTGTGGGATATATATATATTTTCTTTGGTAGGCCTTTGTGACATTTAGGATTGTTTACACTTTTGGATTGGATTTTGCTTTTTTTTAGCATGTATAAATTTTAGGGGACATGGTGATCTTTGTAGTTAGGGTAATTTTTTTAAGGTAAAATTCATAAACAAATTATAATGAAACCCTAACAAGCACAATAGAGTACAAACTAGCATGAAAATCAAAACAGGAAAGCAAAGCAAACCGATCTCCAAGCTAGATTTGATTTATCTCCATTTCTCTTCTCCACCTGCATGAGAATGCAAGATTTTCAAGGTTTGATTTTTTTGATATGTTGATGTTGATTGCTCATTTTTCATAGCATAATGATAAGATGGAGATGATAGAGGAAAAAATAGATAGATAGATGAGAAGATTGAGAGAAATTTTGGCAGAGTGAGGATGCTAGAAGAAGAATCATCCAAATGGCCCATGAAAGGCTAGATTTATAGGAGAAGGCTGATTTGATTCAATGGACAAGATTAAAAGTCAATTATGTGATGTGTATGGCTAGGATTAAAAGTTGATTTTAGTGCCTATGATGCACATTAAGTGGGTTATGACGTGAGGATAAAATTAGGATGTGAGGGAATACATGGGATTCTTTTATTTATTTTGGAGGAAAAGATGCATATGACGCACAATGAACGGGGATAGAAATAGGATGTGAGTGGGAATCTCATAATTTAAATAATAAAAATATTTAAATTATTTATGCATGTGAAGAGTTGTAGTCATGTGACACATGTTGCAAAGTGGTAAAAGTGAGGGATTAATTCAAATATTTAATTTGAATTATTTAGAGACATGTGAAGGGGAATTAATTAAATAAATGAGATTTATTTTCTTTAATTGGGAAGGTGATTAAGTGGAATAAATGGAATAAGGTAATGACCTACAGTAAAATAGTACAAGATGTCTTACAAGGTCATGTATCGACTAGGTAATGTTATGACATGGACAATTTTGGGTGTCTACATTTTTCCCCTCTTTGAGATGATGAGATTTATGTCGAGTTACATCATTTCAAAGAAGCTAAGGTATGGATAGAGGAAAAAAAGATGATGCCCCAACCACTTGAGGAAGTGAGGAGTAAGATGAATGAAGGAAAGGGATGATAGAAGAATATGATGATAAAAAATACATGAAGAAATGGGATGATGATGTTGGATATGATAATGATGATGTGGAAGATATGATGATGATGATTCCCCCTTGAGAGGATAAGTGGGTTGGACAAACATAGGTATTCTCTCGAAATGAATGAATGAAACAATGAATGAGGGGTAAAATGAATGGTACAAGATAATAAGTGGATGAAAAAGAAGAATGTCACACTATGTTGCAATAAAGTGAGCAATCATATGTTTGATATAGCACTAGACATTATGTACCAAGGTATAAAGACCAAGGTGACAATGTGTCTTGTGCCCCAGCATAATACAACCTTGTCTAGATACAAGATGTAAATTTTAGCTGGTAGTGATTTGGATTTGATGCAAATGCAAGATAAAAATGATAACACACACCAAGCAAGCAAGCAAGCAAGCAAGCATGCACAAATGATACAAAAAAAACAAGGTATTGCCCCTGTCAAGCTATAAACCAATGATTAATTGATTGGTTGATGATGATAGTGTTGTTATTGTGGGGAACGATATATCCCTAGATCAACACAAGGATGATTGATTGATTGGGTTTACAACAAGATTAGGATCAAGACCAAAGGATGTGATTGGATAATTTGGCAAGATTGATTGAACTATTTGGTATGGATTAAGGATTGACTTACATTTGGATTATTTCTTGGAATGATTGAAGATGATTGATTTGAAGATTTGGATGATGATTGATGAATTAAATCTAGGAATGATTTTGATTGATTGGATTGATGAAGAAATGATTTGATTTGATGATAATGATTGGATTGATTAGAAGAAGTGATGTGATTGATTAGAAGAAGTCATGTGATTGGATAATTCGATAAATAAATTGATTTGAAGGATTGATTTGAAGAAGTTGAATTGATTGGAAGAAGTGATTTGGTTTGATTTTATTGCTTGGATTTTTGTTGGCTATTTTATTTTTTTTTGTCCTTTTTTTTTCAAGGACCTTTTTCCATTTTTTTTGTATTTTTGGGATATTTCATTTTTTTTTTTAAAAATATTCAATTTTTTGGATTTTGAAATGTTTTGATTTTTGGATTTTGGGAATATTTGATTGTTTTGGATTTTTTCAGGACCTTTTTAAATTTTTTTTTGTATTTTTTTCAAGACTTTTTTGAAATGTCAATGGATGGAAATTTGGATAACCTTTGTGCTAGATACAAATGACAAGAGAAAAATAAGTCTAGATGCAAGGAGATAGATGGGATTGATGGATGAAAGGGTGGGTGATAGGATAAGGGGTAGAAGGATCATGATAGATGGATCGATAAAAATGATAGGTCATAGTGAATGAAATGGATGTACACATCATAAGGGAGCTAGGATGTGATCCCAAAGGCTATGCCGCATAGGAATAACATGCCCCATTATAGGTAAAATACTTAATATTTTTTATGAAAAAGCTTATGACAATAGGATAATGATATGATTGGTTGGAAAGGATGAGGTATGTCAAGAGATACCCAAAACATGTTTCAAACTTTTGCCCCTATATCTTCATCAAGATCAAAAGGAGAAGGGTGGATAAGTGGACTCAATATGATATGTATGTATAATGGATAAAGATGGTAGGTAGGATAGAAATGATATGATAAGATAGATAGTGTAGATGAGACAAAGTGCCCCCAAGTGTAAGTGACATAGAATATCAACCTACACATGATGCCTATTTTCTAGGTTTTCATCATGGTACTTATCCAGGGCACCTGTTTACCGAGTTTTAATCATTGGATGAATGGATTTCTCTTTACTTAAAAATAATTTTTTTTTTTGATTTTTTTTTTAAATTTTTGAATAGGAGAAGGGGAATATAGATAAGAGGGAATCAAGTGTCTAGTTCCATGAAAGGTGATAGTCCCACTAGAGATGGGTGTAATCACATGGACCATGTCAAATGCCATTATGCTCATAGATGTTGGTAAGGGATGACATGAAAGGGAGATGGATTAGGTAGATGATGGATTATGATGTGGATTATGGAGGGGTTGGTGGATTATAATGTAGATTATGTGGGGAAGATGAAGGAGAGGCTTAGCCAAAAGCATGGACCATAGGCAGGTGATGGGGGAGATGTGTAGGATAATGAGTGAAGGATGAGGAGATGGAGGTATGTGGAATTGTTGTGAAATGGAAGGGAACAATGACTAATGGTTGCACACACTATGATAAACATTGAAGCTTTTGATGTGGAGGGGGTGTAGGAAGCAATGAAGATGTTTGCTTAGGAGATGGGTGATGAAGTGCTTTAGGTACCCACATAGACTTAGTATTTTTATGACTTATTTTTCTTGTGGGATGGAATATGAGATTCTTGAATAGAGTGGGAGTGTGAGGCGGAAGTGGATGGTTGGGATTTTTGTGATGTAGATTCCTTGTTTAAATTTATTTCCATTTTCTTAGGTACCCAAACCATTTTAGTTTTGGCCTTTTCTTTCGGAGGTATGGGCTTATATAGCTTTTTAGATGGATTTTTCTTTGATTATTTGCTTTTGTGCCCTAAGGCATGAGGAACCTTAGGATTTTTCACTTTATAAGTAGAGGCATTGAAGTTTTTGCTTTTTAATCCCATGGGTATGGTGGAATGAGTGAAAGCTTCATATTTAGACAATGTGTGCATTGCTTGGTCATGATTATGATTTTTAGAAGATTTATGGATGGATGGATTAAAAGTGGATTTTTTGAGGATAAGGATATTAGGTGTTGGGAGTAATAGAGGTAGATTAGGTGGAGTAATATTAGGAATTGGAAGCAATGGTGGAAAATTTGATGGTGGAAGGTGTACGATCACATGCTTTTGAAATTTGGAGGATGATGGAGGAGGGATGGAAATATATGTTTTAGGTGTATTATAGGATTTATGGTGGAAAGATGACTTAGGATGGATTGAGGAAGTACCAAAATCTTTATCTTGTTTTCCTTGGGGTGAGTATCCAAGGCCAAATGAGCGTGGAGGGAATTTGACATGGATGGGCTCAAAAACACCTTGTTCATGAAGGTGTAAACCTTTACCTTGGTAGTTCATGTTTTTGAGTATGCGATGGACAATGGGACTAGGTATGTTTTGGACACTAGAATTGAGTTCATTATTAGATGAAGAAGGTGAAGTGGGTAATGGTGGGTGTGGTTCTAAGGAGGAATATTCATGAATGAGGGTGGATATACCAATAGGATATGATGGAGGACTTGGATTGGGGTTGATAGTTGATGTGGAAGGATCATTAGGATCTTTATTATGTTCATGTAGAATCAAGTTGTTTGTTTGATCTTCTATGTGTGCTTGGGAGGAATATGTCTCATCAAGGGAAGTGGATGTTGATGGATCATGGATAAGACTAGGTGAAGGTGCATCTGGGATATCTTGTTCATGGATAGGTATAGGATCAAGTTGCTCATAGATAGCTTATTCATAGGTAATATATTGATCATAGAAAATATATAGGTTATGGATAGGATGGATGAAAGTGATTTGATCTTGATTAGGACTAGGGCTTGATGTTTTCACATGCTTGGGAGTAAAATCTTGATATAATTCTTGGGTTTATTGAATGGAAGTGGAAGGGGATGACTCTTGAATAGGCTCGACATGTTCTAGATGGTCAATTTCATGAGGGTATGATGGAGGTTGACTTGGGATCATGGGGGGAGACTCTAGAATAGGTTCAAGGGGTTGTGGGTGACATGATGGAAATAGAAGAATAGGCATGGTGTTGGAAGAATATTTTGTAAGCTCAAGGATGGGAAATGGTTGACACGGTTGAATCCTTGATAGTAGCCCTTGGGTCACATCCTTTGTAGGTGGATGTGTGGATTTGGGCTTGATTTTGTAATGTTTGAACTTAAGGTGTGGAATTGATGGAGGATTGGATGATTGTGTGGGTAATGAAGGGTTTGATGGGTTGGAATGTGTGGGGACCAATGGATTTGGACTAGGACATGGTGGCTTTAGGACAAGACTTTAATTAGATAATGGTATAATATATTTATAGGATGCATGAGCTAGATTGGTATTTCCCTTGTCAAAGGTGGCATTAAGACTTAAAGGCTTTGGATCTTGTTGTGAAGGTGGAATTTGGCTCACATGTTCTTGTTGTGGGATGAATTGATAGGTTGATGTGGGATTGACATGGAAAGAGGTGGGATAAGGTGATGTGGAATTGTTTTGATAGGTGGATTGATTAGATTGATATGGAATGGAGGGAGATGCCACGTAGGAATGAGGTGAAATTGATTGGTGTTGAATGAATAGAGGATGATGTGCTTGTTGGGTTTGACAAGTGGCTATGAGATATTGGGCTTGCGCTATGAGATGTTGCATTTGAGGTGATTGGCTTGTTTGAAGTTTTTGGATCATGTCATGGATTCCTTGAATGATTTGTTGGTTTAAAGGTGATTGGCTTGTTTGAGCTATGTGAAGTATGTGACCGAGATTTTATGCTATGCCTTATAATGTTGGCATGGTGTCACTTTTGGAAATTATTTGATTAATATTATGATAATGATTTAAAATGACGTATGTGATTACTTTAATGACTAGGATGATTTGGATTGGAAAGATTGGATGATGTGGAAAATGTTTATTGAAAGTTTGAAATGGGTCATATCAAACACAAGATCTCACATGTAAATGCATGAATACACACACCAAACACAATGATAAAATTTTTCTTTCAAGATTAAATGTTATGATTAAGCAAAAACTTGAATACAAAACAAAAAGCCTAATGTTAGTCAAGTGGGTATGGTCAATTAGGTCTTAATCTGGGATGCACGAGGTTGAGTAGGGATGATTTGAAAGTAAAATCTTACCACACAGCTGGGAGAAAGTTCACCTTCACTTCACAAAGGTATAAAGTTTTTTGGGGCTTAGCCAAGAGTGACAAGATTTTAACTCCCAAAGAAGTGTGTCTTTCGATTTACACCTTGATTGAGGTCATCCCTTGGAGGGGTGTGTGCTCCAAGTAGGCCTCCTAAGAAGGGTATGACAAAATCAAACCAAGTGACATGTTTTTAATCACACACACACTTGATTCACAGTCGCAGTTGTTAATTGAACCTTAGAAATGAAATGTGTGTAAGAAAATAATGGAAGCACTTGTTATTTTTAACCCAAATCCAAAATATGTGATGGAAGATAATGGTTATTTTTAATCCCAATTTAAAAGTGTGATTTCAAACGCCCCAAATTCAAGTATTTTGCAAACAAGATTGATTGATCAAATGAGAGATAAAGATAATAGAATGAGTGCACCAAAAAGTTTTTGCTTTCCAATCTATTGTGTATGACCAATATTGTTGCTACTAAAGCTCCTTATGATCACCTATAAAATCAAAAAATGATATTATAATGCAACCATAAAAAAAAACTCATTAGAAAATTGCAATTTCAGATACATGTTTTTAACATAGCCAAATTAGATTTGATTATTTAAAGACATTATTGATTTGAGAAATACAAAATCAAAGAAAAAAATCCTATTGATTTTTTGAGAGCTTTCCAGAAATGTAAAGAAGTAAGAAAATTCCCTATTTTGCACCTACAAATGTGGATTTATGAAAACCCTGTAGAAAACAAAGATCAGAATTTTTAGCACCTTATATGACCTCAAAATCAAATATGTAAAAGAGAGACCGCAATTAGAATTTCAAGACCTTCTAGAAATGTGAAAAATTATGGAAAATACATTGATTTGCATCCAGAAAGTCAATTTTATGAAAAAAACATAAAATAACAATAACTCCTATAAAAATGGTGATAAACCCTCATTTTTTACTGTAGCCTCTTGCGATGATGCACAAGCTTCTGTGAATATATTGTAGAAAAATTTGCATCTGTTTAGAAGAAATGAAGAAATTTGTAAAACTTGGGGTTTTGTCCAAAAATGATAGATCTGAAACAGAAAACAATAAAATCTGCAAAAAAATGCAAGTAGATCTGCAAAAGGCAAGGGATCTTCACATTGGGTTCACCAAATGTAGTTAGGGTAATTGTTTTTAGGTAAAATGCATAAAAAAATTATGATGGAACCCTAACAAGCACAATAGATTACAAACTAGCATGAAAATCAAAACAAGAAAGCAAAGCAAACCGATCTCCAAGCTAGATTTGATTTTTCTCCATTGCTCTTCTCCACTTGCATGAGAATGCAAGATTTTGAAGGTTTGATTGTTTTGATATGTTGATGTTGATTGCTCATTTTCACAACATAACAATAATATGGAGATGCTAGAGGAAAAATAGATAGATAGATGAGAAGATTGAGATAAATTTTGGCAGAGTGAGGATGCTAGTAAAAGATTCATCCAAATGGCTTGTGAAAGGCTATATTTATAGGAGAAGGATGATTTGATTCGATGGCCAAGATTAAAAGTCAATTGTGTGATATGTATGGCTAGGATTAAAAGTTTATTTTAGTGCCTATGACACATATTAAATGGGTTATGACATGAGGCTAAAATTAGGATGTGAGTGAATACATGGGATTCTTTTATTTATTTTGGAGGAAAATATGTCTATGACACACAATGAATGGGGCTAAAAATAGGATGTGAGTGGGAATCTCATAATTTAAATAATAAAATTATTTAAATTATTTATGCATGTGAAGAGTTGTAGTCATGTGACACATGTTACAATGTGGTAAAAGTGAGGGATTAATTCAAATATCTAATTTGAATTATTTTGAGACATGTGAAGGGGAATTAATTAAATAAACGAGATTTATTTAATTAATTGGGAAGGTGATTAAGTGGAATAAATGGGAAAAGGTAATGACCTAGGGTAAAATATTACAAGATGTCTTACAAGGTCATGTATCGACTAGGTAATGTTATGACATGGACAATTTTGGGTGTCTGCAATCTTTATATTTTAGTGGATGTTTAGCTCTATGCATTGTTCATTAGGAATCCAAATTACTTATATAATAATGGTATGGGTGAGAGAACATGAGCGATGTGGAAGGAATATGAATGGAGTGATGGAAATGGGATGTTGGATGGGGTAAATGGATATGTGCCTTTGTTGATCTTGATTGGGAATTATAAGAGAACATGATGTTTATGATGGGTGAGAGTGATAGGGGATGAGTGGATAAGGGAATGTGTGGGGTAATATGGAGAATAGGATTTTGAGATATAAGGGCACAAAATGTATTTATTAGGTGGAAATGTTATAGTGGATTGTAGGATATAGGGACCCAAAATGGATTTATAGGATGAATGAGGGATAGTGATAATGGTTTTAGGTTGGTATGATGGAGGAAGGGGGATGGTGATAAATGGTTTGGAGGAAGAGTGTGAGACACCTACTACAATTTTGGAAGAAGCCATCTTAGGTCGTACAAAGGTTGTAATAATATTTTTGGATTGAGTGCCTTAGGATATGTAACCAAGACATTATGATTATGATTTTTCTTTGATATGGATGGCTATAATATACCTTTCTCATGTAGGCATAAGCCAACTTACCTTGATAGTCCATATTCTTGAGAATTCAATTTAAATTAGGATGATTATTATTTGGAAGCATGATGTAGGCCCTGTTGTGCACTTTTCGCACACACGCCCCACTAAAAGTAGGGACCCTCTTTCTTGCTCTTTTTATTTCATTCTTGGTGTTTTGGCCCTTTGATTTTGAGGATTTAGTTTCCTTGGCATGTTCCCAAATGGTTATCTTACTCGTGAAAATGCCCCCTTTTAAGAAGTATTTTGAAAATCTGGTGTTTTGGAATTCATTTTGGGTTTTTTTTTGTGTTTTTGGGAAAATTCCCTTTGGGTGGATTTCCCCGAGTGCCTTGAAAACCCGACGAAGGTTGTTTTATATCATTTTCAAAAATTATGGGACTTCGCAGAATTTCGTCTGGTTCAAATTTTCTCGAGATTCCATCGTGCCTTCGAATTCCTGAGCCCACTATCTTATCGACGCATTTATGTTTCCGGTACGGTCTTGCAGTTTGCTTTTATTGATTCATTTGCATTTTATGAGGAGGTTTGTGTCATTTTCCTTATTGTGATTTGAGGAGCTGGGTTTTGGGTTGCCGTTGCTAGATTGTGTGTTTGAGCTTATGATCGAGCGTTACAGTCAGATTTTGGTGATCGCTTGCATTCTGCTTTGATTTTCGGGTTTCCTTGTTGACTGTTGCTATTTCGATTTCTTGGCTTTCATGGTATGTACATGCCACCTTCCCTTTTTTTTATGAACGAACTGTATTTTCTTTAGGGTTTGTGTGGGTGTATGTTTTGAGTCGGGACTTCGGTGTGGATTGGACTGCTTGTGGTGCCAGGGTTTCGTTTGTTGGCCTGGTACCCTTTCTTGTGGATTGTGCCTCCTTTTCTCCTGCATGATTATGGTTTGATAGGATTGATCATTGCTCTACTTCTTCTTGTTTGATTTCATGCTCTCTTATGTCGAGCTCTGGTTTAACCTAGGAATCTTTGACCTATAGTGAAACCACATCTAGGGTGAGGTTTGGAGCTTGTTGCTCATTATGTGATTTGATTATCATCCTATCTTAGTTGGGTTGTGGGAGAATTCATGTGAAGATGTTGAAATGAAAATGACAAATGGATCCAAACTATGCTATCATGGCGATTTCCTAGGGTTTCCCTTGCTGAAGTCATTCCTCATGTTGATTGGATTTCATTTATGTTCGGTTTGAAGTGTGATTCGATCTTGCACTTTGAACAGGCTAAATTCCAAGTTAAATCTCCAACTTTCTGATCATTTGATCAGTCTTGGTGAAATCCTGACAAAGTCAAAGATTTCGAGTTTTCGAGCACTTCGCGGATTTCCTTTACTTCAGGATTTCCCTAGTTTTTCCATCGCTTGGTCGATTTCCCAAAAACATGCTTAAGATGTGAAGATTACACTGACTTCACGAAATTTCGTGTCCTCAGGATTTACCGATATTCCTTTGTCCCTTCATTTTGATGGAATTCCTAAACTATTGCCTTTTTTGTGGATTTCGGTCCTTGGTGGATTTTCTCGAAATCTTGTTGAAAATGAAGATTGGGGAGATAATATGATCTATTAATTGATGCTGTGTATTTTGTGGTTGATTTGAGTTATTATAGATGTATCATGCTATTTCTTAGTTTATTTTGGTTGGTTAAATGATGGTTGGAGGTTTCTCTATGTTTGTTTCGTTGAATTTCGCCTAGTCCAGAGTTTCCCAAAATTTCCCTCTGGCCCGAATTCCGCAAGAAGGCTGAAACTTGAACTTTGAAATGAATAATTTTTTATCAGATTCTGTAGTTTTTTGTCCATCATGGATTTTTCTTTAAGGATGAATTTATCATTTTATGATGGATTAACTTGAATCTCATGCTGTAAATGATCTTTACTATGGTATTTTTATTGGATGTAGGCAGAATCAAGTCAAACTATTGCTGAAATGACCAAAGGCAAGATAATGGATCCGAATGTTGAAGGCTCTGCTATCTTTGAGACAGAGAGGATTAAAATGGACTTAAAGAGAAAAATCCCAGAGAGCAAGTTGTCTTTCATTTGGTTAGAGGTCACATATAAAAATGTTGGAATGTGGGATTATGAGGAATTTAAGGTAAGGATGGCAGCACAAAACCTCCCTTTGTTGGCCAGAAGAATATTGGAATCAGGGTTGGCACATGTGGCTTGATTCCCTCCTACAGTTAAGTGTTACGAGTTGTGCTTGAATGTGCCAGACATTATGACAGGGGCACATAGAGGATAGTTGGTCCTCAAGGAAGAATTATGGAAAATATTAACCCTGTGTCCATTGCTCAAACTTTTGATATGCCTGATAGGTCTCATGTAGTGGGTTTTGATATGGATGTAGCAAATAATTATTATGATGAAAATGTCATCAAATCCCAACAGGTCATCAATTCCTGGCTGGAGAAGCCCAAGTCCCACTTTTCAAAGCTACCCAAGCAACTAGTCAGAGCTAAGTTCAGGAAGGAATACTGTGATGTTATCACGCTCCTCAATAGGGTAGTGGGTTTGAAAAGTGTAGGAGTCTTTGAGAACTGGATGTTCCATGTTATTGTGAGGATGGAGCAAGATATTGACTACCATTGGGAAGGAATTATAAGTGCAATGATACATGAACAAATATGCAATGTCTTGTGGAAAAAGACCTTCACCATGACCTCCTACTTGGTTTATGCACTTGCAAGGTTCCATCCATACGAGGGGCTAAGCACAAGGGGTGTGTTTGGTCAAGATTTTATTTATGAGGTATACCCACAATTCCACTTGGGAATCACAAGTTATAGATGGGTGAATAATGCATTCACTATATACATCACTAGGTTGTTGCAAGGTGCTGAGCATGTTTGATTTCAGACAGTGCTAAGGAAAATCAAGAGGTGTGGAGCTTGGTTTATCTAGTTCCCTACCTTTTGATACATCAGAATAGATGGTTGTACGATGGATCCATATAAACTCCTAGATATCCCATAGATCATGTTATACTTTTGGAGGTCACAAGGAAAATCTGTGACTTTGATGCTATTGTGAAGAAGGAGAAGCATACGAATGGATTTGGTGGTGATTTTCCTTTGAGGATAGGCAATGGTGAGGACTATCCTCTATTAACTTGGCCCATGCTTCTGAAGAGGAAATGAGTACTCTTGGTCTTTCTTTCCATTCCAAGAGATCCAAACTTGATAGGACTGATGAGGCATAGAGGAAGGCCAACAAAGAATACAGTCATAAGGATGATGTAGAGGATTATTGGGCTAACATTAGTGATGAATTTGGGATAAGAAAGAATAAGTTCTCCAAGCTACCAGTCAACTTAGTTCGGCTATACAACATAAAGGCCATTCCAGATTAGGTTGAGGATGATGGAAATTTGATCCAGGGCCATATCTATGAAGCTGTGAAGGACAAACCAATTGGAGAACTGGATTGGATGGAGGAAGAGAAGACATAATTGGAGCAGATCATGACTCCAGTGATCAAGTATACCAAAATGTGGCTCAAGCACAAGATGTTGGAGTTGGAGAGTGAAGGTGTGCAATGCACCTATGACCTAATGGGTAACTTAGAGTCTCACTCCACTTCTGAGGAATCACCTGAATAGGATCCTAAGGGTAAGACTAAGGTGGGATCCTCTTTTAAGATAAATATCAAAGATGCTCAGGAGGTAGGAGAGGTAGAAAAAGAAAGAAATACCATTTCTAAGAAGAGGAAACATATTTCAAAGAAGAAGAAGGTTGAGAAGGAGGTTAGTGTTCCTGTGCCCAAGAGAAGAAGAATAGTAAGACTATCATAGAAGGAGAAGGGAACTTATAAGGTAGGAGATGAAGCTGACCCACCAGTGGTAGAGGTGGAGAGTTCAGGGGAAAGGACACAGGTGTACACAAGAAGATCAAGAACTCCATCTCCTAAGGATGGCATACCATCGAGGAGTGTTCCCACAACTGCTCCTACCACTGGGCATGAGAACATTCCTCCTTCTCATGAGACTTACAATGCACTAGGTGAATCCAAAGATGCTGAAGATCACAAAGATGAAGAAGAAGAGTTATAAGAGGGAAATCTCTATAATTCTAAGGCATAAATAGATAAGGTATTACAATCTCCTCTGGTAACTTATGAAGATTCACTTACAAGGGTGAGGAGGATGGACCTCCTCAAAGTGAGGAAGTGTCGATTAGGACTCCTTCTCCAGTGCCTGAAAAGGAAGAGAACGATAAAGGAAAGGAGGATACAGTTGAGGAGACTCTTGAAAGGCAGGGTTTAAATGAGGACGCACCCAAGTTTCACCAAGATGCAGTTGGACAAGACAACGTGCAGTCAGATTCCACTATTCCAGGTTGGTTGAATAAGGAATTAAGGAGCAAGCAGATTGTGGTGGATGATACTCCTCCCAATTGGGATGACTTGCTAGAAAACATAGGAAAAGGAAAAACAAAGAAGAAGGCCAAGGTTATCTTTAGGATTGAGAGGGATGAAACGAATAACATGGTGGTCCACATTGCTACTACTACTCCTGATAAGAATAGGGATGATGTAGCTGATAGTGACTATAGTGTACACATTGTCAACTTGGGTCCTACTTCCATGGAGTAGGATATTGAAGAATATGAGGGCTCTAGTGCTGTGATCTTGGGTAGATTGAGGAAGGAAGTGCAGACTAAGCATGAATTAAAGAAGGAGAATGAAAAAATTTGGAGGTATCTACAAGATTTTATGAAACCATTACAATCCATTAGCTCCTCATCATTACCTGTAGGTTTTCTACCACGAGAGACAATAACGGAGTTAGAAAGGATGAAAGCCATGACTCATACCACAACGATCTAGTTACAGGGAGTGCAGGCCAAGGGAGATAGTGCCATCAAGGACATTCTTTGAACTGGTGAAGATGCTATGAGATCAATTGACTGGCTGAAGAATGTATTGGCCCAAGATAAGGAAGATATGGATCTCTTGTTGTAGAAGAATAAAGCCATCATGGACTACACTGAAGATAAATTAGTAAGTGATGGAGTTCTTCCTTCATCCAAGGCTGTAGAACCTTGTGAATGGTTTGAGATTTTGCAGATAAAATTAAGGGTTTTGAAGAAGGTGCATAAGCAAGGGAAACAAATTGAGGTTGCATTGACTGAGATCTACAATAAGTGTATTTCCTTCTTTGAGGTTATGATAGGAAGGAAGAGGTTTGTGCCAAAGCATCCGAGCTTGGAGAAATTGAGAAGGTGGTGGTGAGATGTGTACTCTCCCATCAATGAGGACTAGGTCACTGAGCACTAGTTAGATGATGCAGCCACATACATTGCGGTGAGTGATAAATACCAAACCATGAGGGTGGTAAGGCAATCAAGAGAGGACGTTAAGTCCATAGAAAGGAGGATGAAATTGTTAGTCATGCCACCTTTGGCCGACTTGGAGAAGATATTTTTGATGGTGCAGGATAGGGCAGGGCGAGATAAGGACAAAGGGGAAAGTGGTTAATATAGGGCCTCATCAAAATTTGTGCTTCCCATTATTCCTCTTCTTCCTTTGCATGCATTGGACCAGGCCATGTTGGAGATTCCAGGCCGACCTAGATGGAGTGCATGCATTTAATGCATAATTTATTTTATTTTGAATTCCTCCTGGCCGACTTGTTTTGGTGGCCATTTTTTATATTGTAAACCTAATTGGGTCAACCTATCTTGGGGGTTTTCTATAAATTTGGCATTGTGCCTCATTTGTAAGGGCTAGATATAGTTTTTTCATATTAGAATGAATTAAGAAGCAATAATTAGAGTTAGGAGTTAGTCTCATTTTTCAAGCAGGTGCTGTAACAAAATACTTGAATTGTTGCTACTTTGGGTGATTTAATACAAGTAAAGACATTGTGATTTGGTGCCTTTCTTGTGTCAAATTTCGATTTGACATGGTTCCTGAAATTCTATCTTTTGAGATTGCTTAAGTTTATTCAATATATGATAAATTTGATGTTAGATGATTTGATGATGTTTAGGGTTTGATGCTTGAAGTTTTGGCAACAATCTCTAGTCCATACTTTTTGTAGTTAACTGATTGTTAGCTACTTTGCAAAATTAGCCTGGACTTAAAATTGTGTTTAGTTCGATTATGAATGCTTGTTCATTTCAATTGCAATAGGGTTGTTTTGAATGAATATGCATAATCTGAAAATCTTTGACTCCTTAGAAGATTGCACTATTTCTGTAAGATTGCAGATTTATCTGGGTCAAACAGGAATTAGTTTATGAGGGATTGGTCCATTTCAAGTATTTTATCATTTGCATCGATTAGTCTTAGAATTAGAAGTAGTCTTAGAAATCTTTCTGAAATCCTTATCTCTTTTGTTACTTCTTTACTGTCTGGGTTAGATTTAGGATTTGAAGTATCACCATATTGCTGGATATGATAAATTTGAATTTAGTATTTGCATGTAGTAAGGTCCCTTTGTGATTACCAGAATTTTCACATTATCTCTGAGTTGTTTTTATTGCATTGTCAATACCTGACATTAGAGACCTTGGGGCTATCTCTTGAGGCTTGTCGATAGAGATTTACTTTTCAAGAGAAATAGGATATCATATTCTATCTGAGTTGTTGTTGTGCAGAAAACACCATCAACAGGCCCATTATGAGTTGAGAAGGATGGGTGTTGGATGCAAGTTATTCTTCTAATACAAGAAAAATACCATGGGTGAAGATAAGAGGACCAAGAGGATAAGGGGATGATATTGGGTAGGAAGTGATAAAGGATCATAAGAGGGATTAGATGGGATGATAATATCTTTACTTGGATGGGGGATATTTTGGTATGATTTGGAACAAGCTCTTGGCATGTTTGGACTTGTGTGGATGGTGTGATGGGGGAGGAGTGTTGGATGGACTCATTTAATGAGATAGATGGAGAGATGGGGGATTCACAAGGTTTGTAGGATTGGGGTTAGATAATGCTAGCAGTAGGAGATTAAGATTGGAGCTACAAAGTTTTAATGGGTTGGATGGTATTGATGGTTCATAAGGTATTAGGAGTTGGAAGAGTAATGATAGGTGTGGGATAGAGAAAGGTATCATCATTGATGAAATTACATGGTTAAGTGGGGTGACATGACTCCATAACTTTGGGATGGGGATTTTGTGATGGTTTATTTGCTAAGAGTCCTTGGAGGAATTTTGGAGAAAAATATATTTGTGTTTTAGGCTTAGATAAAGAGTTAAGAATAGATGGAGGATTACAATTATGAATTAGAGGATTATGATTATGACTTAGAGGATAGTGGGATAAAAAGGTGGATTCTGGGTGAAGGTGGTGGAGGGTTTATACAAAGATGGAGGTATGGATGTTGGATGAGGCCAGTAAGGGCGTCTTGGTCCTCCTAGTGAGATTCTAAAGTTCTAGGGAGTGAAACAAATAGAAAATAGCAGAGAGAGGATTCTGGACAAAAAACCCTGAGAGGGACTAAGACACCAGGAAGGGAGTTTTAGTCCTAGTTAAGGTTTTTCTAAAAAAATAGCAAATTTTGGTTTGTCTATAGTGTTTAAAAATTGCCTATTCAGGGTATTGATGTTTAAAAATAGGAAAATATGCAAATGAGTGCAAGAAAAAGTATCTAGGAACAAGAAATTGAATGCATTTTTTGTCAATTTGGAATGTAACAAGAATGCTTCTAAATACAATTAAGAGGATCAACAATGCACTTTTCAGGTTTTTCAATGAAATTAAATGATGCAAGAAAGTTAAAATGTAATAGGAAACCGTAGATGCACTTTCACTAATGTAAGATGCAAGAAACCCTAGATGCACTTTCAATAATGCAAGATGCAATTAATGCAATCTAGATCTAGGAATTTTATGGATTCCAAATCAGAAAAATAATGGTCAAAGGACTTGGGTTCACCAAAATTAACCATAGATAAAATGGGAAGGGGTGATTTCCTAATTTATCTAGGTCATTCGGTTATGTCCTAGGAGCCCTAATTGGATTGACTAACAACCTCACAAGGTGATTCAATTCACAATGAGGAGGACCTAGGAGGGAAGTTCTTTCAACTTTAAGGGGTTCACCACCAAGAAAATTCTTGGAAAAGACAAATGAAAATTCAACCTACAAAACCTAATTATGCAAGATAAATGAGATATTGAAATAATCAAATTATGCAATAGGGAGATAGGATATGTGTACCTTTGAAGTCTAGACGTGTTGTGAGGATTCTAGAAATGCAAAGAAGATGGAAAAAAAATTATGGAGGACTAAGATGCCAAAGATGGCATATTAGTCCTACTGTTGTTTTTTAGAGAAAATAAAGAATCTTCGGATGTCAAAACCAAATCTGAAAGAATCTTTCAAAAATATGCCTAGGAGGACAAAGATGCCCAAAGTGGTGTATTAGTCCCATTCCAATTTTTTCAAAACTATGGATGTGATCCTGAGCTCCAAGGTTTTCACTTGCTTCTTCTCGGATCTCAGGCTCTGAAACTTCTGGATCTGACCTGTAGGTGAGTTTCCGTGAAGATGACAAATTTTTAATGCAATTTTAAAATTTTTACAACTTTTCACTCCAAATGATCTTTAAGTCTTCAACCTAGATCTGCAAACACAAATATGCAAGACAAAAAAAACTTGTTGATTGTTAGTGAATGGGGGTTTTCCTTGATCGAACCCCTTGTTGGTAGTTAAACCTTGAAATGAAATAAAATAATGAAAGGAAATGGTGAATGAACAACATGAAATGCTACAACTCGCCAAAATCTTGTAAAGTCTGCAAACTTGTGTGAAATGGCTACAATGGATATGGACTTGAATTGCTTGCTTGAATCAAAACCCTATATCACAAATTTTAGCACAACAACACACATGATGCAAGAATAGCCTTTGATATGATGCTTGAATCTTGATGATGGCTCCAAATTCTTGATGAATTGCTCTTGAATTCTCTTGATCTCATAAATTTTCCTTAGGAATGAATACTCAAATTGCTAGGATTAAAATGAATGAATTAACCTTGTATTTATACTTACTTATGCTTAATATCTCAAAATTATATCACACCAAGCTGACATATGAATTCATCAAATAAAGGAGGCTGAATCCCACAAGAATTTGAAATTAAATCCTAAAAAATGACTCAAGGAGGACTAAGATGCCCTAGGTGGCATCTTAGTCCCAAGTCATGAAAATTGGGGCATAAACACCAAAAAGGGTGCCAATTAAGATGCCTCAAAATTATGGTCTCAAGACCTCAAGGGGACAAAGATGCCCTAGGTGGCATTTTAGTCCCAACCAAAAATCAGGCACACAAATTAGAGTCATTAATATTATCATTTATGCATTAGAGAATGTCGGGATTAGCTAGAAAAAGATGCAATTCATAGGGCTTGTGGACACAAAATAGGACCAATTAAGCCATAAATGAGGATAAATAAAGCAAGGAGGGCCCAAAAAAGTGTGAAAATGCAAGGGTATGAATTTTACTACACTACATTTAGCCCCCACTTTAGTGAGAGGATGAACTTGCTTCAAACTCACACTAAAATAGCCAACCACACAATCAAGAGGGTTTCAAATGTATAAATGCTAGTAAGATAGGATGACAATAATCAAGAGGGATGATCAAGCCCCCAAGACCAAGATCCTATGGCCAAACAACATAGTCACAAAGGAACATGCTTGCGGATGATATATGAATCCAAAATTAGATCGCAAATATACATCATAAAAGACAGGAAAAAGGAAAAAGGAACAAAGAAATACTACGATGGATCAAGCTTTGAGTGGTCATCAAATGTGGTGGACTGGGTCTAGGCTTGAAGAAGTTTACAAGTGGAACACATTGTCCACTATGCAAACAAAATAAAATGCTCACAAGGGCTAGTGGGAGCTAGGTGTCCACTAGGTGAGCCCTAGGGGGACCATATCAAAGCCATTCCTCCATGACTTTAATAAGGTACAAAAAAGAATGCTCACAAGGGCTAGTGAAGCTAGTTGTTCACTAGGTGAGCCCCACGGGTCCAACCATATCAAAGCCATACCTCCATGACCTTAATAACGTACCAAAATTCAATGCAACAAGGAAGAGAGATGTTCAAAGGGATTTTTCTTAGTTCATGCAAGGACATAATCTTAGGGGACATCATTCCTACTATCTCCAAGAGAGGACCATTCAAAGGATAAAAAATTTGCAACCTAGGGAATGTAGTATGTCACATCACCAATAAGAGGAATGTAATATGCTAAGATGGATCAAACTCTTGAAGGAAATTACCCCCAATATATCACCATAAAGAGGAAAACACATCGTATGAAGTAAGAAAATCACATTAAGGAACATGAAAAATAAATGCAAATGAAATCATGCCAAAATAATACCAATGTATGCCCCCGCTTTACAAAAATTTCTAACACCATGTTGTAAGAAATTACTTTAAAGTATCCAAAAGATGAAAAGGAAAAGAGACTTTCCCCCCAAAACACACATAAGGGATCTATGGATTTGGGGTCAGTATTTGTCTTTTCTATAATGATATTAGAGAGGTTAGAACTGTCATCATTCCCCAAATGCACATAGAACTAGAAGAATGACACAAAGAGAGTGAAAACAAAGAAAAATCCTTTTGGTTCAACATGGAAGAGACATAGTGTGTCTCAACGCCTTGCGTCATCCCCAAAAGGAAAACACAACACAAAAATGAAAGGAAAAAAAAGATAAATGAAAAGGAAAAATCTTACGATATATAGAAGAATGAAGGTACAAATGGAGCAATGAATGAAGAGGGAGAAACATCAAATAGAACATCATGGGGGATCACAATACACACATGCAAGAAAAATTGAAAAGAAATTCTAGTAAGGCACAGGAAAGTCAACCTAAAGTAAGTTATTTGCCTCCTAGTCTCAATCTGCTTAAGCGGAAGGTAGATAACAAACTGAAGGGACAATGATAAATTCCTTACTAGGACAAGGCCATACACCTCTTGTCCCCACTAAGTGCAAGACAAGGGGTCCCATTTTAGGGTACTATTTATATAATGTTAAATCATTGGTGGATTCTTATTACAGTTAGACACTCCTTAATAAGGTGCCCAAGAATCCTATGATATGTACAATACTTCACATTATCTTTAGGGTATTTTCTTCAAGTGCGAGGTGAGATTTTAAGCCAACCTGTGTCTATTATATGTTTTAGTTTTTGTTCAATTTCTGTTTGGGTGTGTGAGAGCATGTAAGGTGATTTGTTATTGTTAGATTCACCATTTTTTATAGTTGAATGAGGAGGAGGAGAACCTAAAGAGATCCTATCATCCTTATCATTGTTATGAGTCATTGGTTGTTATATAGGAAGAAGGACATTCATATCACGGGGAGAATGAAAGATCACCATACCATCACTATGAAGATTTAGGTATTCTCTAGGTATTCTTATGTTGTGAGGGGGATCTTGATATCCTAACCCTTTTGTGTTATCAGTAGTTGGAACTTGCTTTGGGAGTTGATTAATTTCATGTTCATTTGTTGTATCGAGTCCTTGTTTACTCAAGATTATGAATCCTTTTCCATATGTTTCTTCGAGATTTATTGGAGTGTTTGTTACTTTGTTATCATTAAATGATTTAATGTTTTCTTTTGTAGAGGAACCAGGTTCACTTGTTGTAGGGAACTAAGGGTCAATTTTTGTTTCAGTTTCAGGATGTAAATAACAAAACATCTCAAGAGGTGGTATTGTGGGAGAATATGGTTGTTTCATGGATGGATAAAAGGATGCATTATCTTCAAGGTTTTTAAGGAAATCATTGAGGAACATATTCATGCTAACATCATCTTCTCCAATGATGTTGACATCATGAGGACATGCATTAGGAATTGATTGAGCATGAGTGTGTTCAATTTCATTAGGATGATTACCAAATGCATAACTTGACACATCTACCAAATATTTCAGGGACATCCACAACTTTCCAAAGAACATATACATGATGTAAGATTGAACAAATACACGTGAAATAAAATAAATTGAAATAACAACTATTCTACAAACTGAAATAGAAAACTGAAGGCAGTCCACAGAAACACAAAAAAACAATTTTAGACCTTGAAAATTGGAGAGTCAAATTCAATAGGGGCTAAGACACTAGTAAGGGCTTCTTGGTCCTCCTGGTGAGATTCTAAAGTTCCAAGGAGTGAAATAGATAGAAAACTACAGAGATAGGATTCTGGAGCAAAAACCCTG